>PVKS010011815.1:0-36681 GCA_004027875.1 Aplodontia rufa | reverse complement strand
AACAGGATTCTTGCTCCTGTCTGGGAAAGAGAGGCCCTAGAGTCTGCAGGAATTGCTAAGAAATAGGATTTCTGCTCCTTCCTGGAAAAGAGAGGCCCTAGAGCTATCAGGAATTGCTAAGAAATAGGATTCTTGCTCCTGTCTGGGAAAGAGAGGCCCTAGAGTCTGCAGGAATTGCTAAGAAATAGGATTTCTGCTCCTTCCTGGAAAAGAGAGGCCCTAGAGCTATCAGGAATTGCTAAGAAATAGGATTCTTGCTCCTGTCTGGAAAAGAGAGGCCCTAGAGTCATCTGGAATTGCTAAGAAACAGTACTCATCCATCAGGAGCCTTAAGGGCTCTTAGGAAGGAGTCTCAGGTACCCCCGTGGTCTGCATGCAAGCTAAGGGCTGGGGAATAAGTGTAAGGGAATCACGGAGGATATAGATTCTCGAACATCAGAGCTGGAAAGCATCTGAAACATCATACATTCCACACCTTCTTACCTTGTTGAAAATGAGTCCAAGGAAATGAAGTGACTTGTTTAAGGTCACACTGTCTGTAAGCAGTACAGCTGGGAGAATTCAGGACTCCCGGGTCTTCATGTAATACTCTTTTTCAGCTGGTGTGGCTTCTGATATTAAAAGAAAATTTAAAAAAAAAATTAAAGTGATTCGATTTATTTAAAGTGAGTGAGAATTACTGAAAGTTTCCCAGGGTTCTTTGTGGTGAATTTTGTTGGCTTCCACATGTTTTTTTTTTTCCTCTTGGTACCCTAACTTCCTCTAGTTGTCTCAAGTTCTCCTGCTAAATAGATTATTTAGGTGAAATAACCTTTCATCTGTGGTTCACAAGCTTTTAAGTACATCAGAATCATCCAGAGGTTTAATACCCAGAAGACTGAGCTCTGGGCAGTTTCTCATTCAGCAGGTTTGGGATGTGGTCTGAAATTTTGCATTTTTAACCAGTTTTTGCACCTGGTCCAAGGACTGCACTTTGAGAATCATGGCCCTAAGGCAGTACTTCCCAAAGCACAGTACCTATGAATCCTTGGACATGTTGTTCAACAGAATTACCAGTGAATGCAAAGCGGAAATTGCAGTAATTCTCTGTATGAGAGAAAGAAGTAAAATGTGCTTTTAATTTTTTAAAAAAGTTAAGTTTATCAGAGGATATTGATTTATTTTGTCATGTTTTACAAATGTGTTCCATCCTTTTGGAATTGAAGTTGAAGAACATACATCTCATTTTCATTCTCATTTTTCCTTCTTAAATCCAAATTGTCTCCATAACAATTTCTGTGCTTATGCTGTATTTTTTATGATATCAAGGACAAATTGAAAAATGAGGGAGAATGAGGTTATTTAGATAGGGATGGTTGGGCAGTGACGTAAGCTGCTTTAAAGGAACAGTGAAAATGTGGTGAGATTGTTGTTCCAATGATGTACTATTACTGGCATCAGCGAGAGAACTACAGTTTCCTTCTGCAGTGCAATTTGAAATCTTGATAGTTAATTTAAAAAGCTCTACAAGGAATGAGTGTGTAGCTTGGTGGCAGAGCACATGTGTAACATGTGGCTCTGGGTTCAATCTCTAATAACAACAACAAAATACTATAGTGGAGAAATGTGAGAAAAACAGAGTGAGACAGGAGGCCTCCATCCCACCAATCTGATCATAACAATAACTCAGGGTAGCTTGTTGACGGAATGTGGAGATTGTCAGCTTTCTTTTATCTGTTTTCCCCAAGCAGTGCCCCATCTTCAATCCCCTTTATAGATTAAGATGATGTCACAGAAAATGGTCTTCACGCCTGGAGTTTTGGGCAGCAGTCCATGTCACACTGGAGACATGTGACCGTTGTTTTTCAGATAAAGCTGAACCTGTCTATAATACCACATCTAACAGAGCTTATAGAACTTTGAAGTATATATGTGATTATGAAAATGGTTTTACGATTTGTTATTTAAGAAGAACTGTTTTTCGGTAGGTACTTATTAAAGTGAAAGACATTGTTTTGAAATTACTTTTGTTTCCTTTTCCACAGAAGAACATAACTGTTGAAAATGATGTAAGGGTAAACAAAGACAATCTTACTAATCTTTATGTTCAGCATGCCATACCGTTGCCTCAGAGGGATTTGCCAAAGAATAGATGGGGGAAAATGATGGAAAAGAAAAGAGAACAACACGAGATAAAAGATGAGACAAAAAGGTATTTCTTAGTGTTTCTGGTTTTCATTTTTTTATGTATGCCTAATAGTTTTGGTTTTTCCCCAGGTAAACTTAAGTTTAAAAAAATTTATTCAATAATAAGTCATTGAGTACAAGGCACTGTGCTTTATGATGGTGAATAAAACTGATAAAATTCTCTGCCATATTTCAGTTGGGAAAATATAATAATGAAAGAGTTTAGTGTTATAGTGTGTTACATAGTAGCACATGCTAAGGAGAAAGGCAAAACAGCACCAAGAATTGTCTTTTTTGGTAAAGTGGCCAGGAAGAACCTTATTGGGAAATACGTTTGAGTAGAGAGACGTGTAGGAAGCACAGAGGACGCTAGCGTTCCAGCAGAGCGTAAGAGCCTGCAGTGGGAATGTGGCCATCAGGCTGGGGTAGACAGAGTAGAGGGCAGGAGGTGCATTGGGGGTAAGTGGGAAAGATTTCAGATCATGGAACACTTGTGAGTCGTCGTAAGAGCTTTGGCTTTACGTAGATGAAAAAACTACTATAGAATTTTGAGCCAGTGACAGTGGTGACCCTATCACATGCCATGTTAACTAGACCACTCTGGCTGCTATACTGAGAAGTGATTTAAGATGGGGGAGTTTCAGGAGTGGAAGCCGTGAAACCAGTTAGGAGTCTGTGCTATAATTCTGTCAACAAATGGTAGTAGCCTTAACTAAGGTAGTGATTTGGTAGGTTAGGGTCTGGCTGTATTTAAAAAGTAGAACCAACACGATATCCGCATTTTAAGAAAAAAGACGAGTCAAGTAAGACCCTACAGTCTTTGAACAGTGCAGAAATGAAGAGTGCCAGCTCATTTCTGGTACACTACTTATGATTTTTGAATTTCAGAAAAAAATTAGGAAACAAGCCAATGACTTTTCCTTTTTTAAAGAAAATTGCATTTGAGTGAGTGAGTGGCTACGGTAGGTGCTTGATGTGGACAAAGTGTTCTAAGATCCTGGCGTGATCTTCCCGTGTGTCTGTGTTATCACCAAGGGCTGTTATTGTTCCATTACTGTTATGGGCAATACAGGGGGACGTAACAGCGCAGGAGGGCTGGGGTAAGAGGGAATATGAAGCTCTAAGTTGATCAGTGATTCTAATCTCTGGTTGCCAAGACAAATTTGTGATTATGATTATTTTCCAAACATAAGAATAGTTGAGGGGCACTTAGTCATTTTGAAAAATAATACATGTAAGGGCTGAGGATATAGCTCAGTGGTAGAGCACTTTCCTAGCATGTGCAAGGTCCTAGGTTCAGTCCCCATTACATACATACGTACATGTATCAATCAAATAAACACATACAGACTCACATTTGATCAGAAACATCTTTCAGTTCAGAATAAGCATCTTTTCAGCTTATGGTTACATATTTAGTACAGACTGCGTGAATGTTAGCTTTTGCAACCTATGGGTTATGTGATAAACACCTTTGATTTACTTTACTTTTCTTCTTCTTTTGTTTTACTCAGGCAGTATTTTCTTGTTTGTCAGCACTTGCAGGCACATTTTCCTAGTAAGCAAAACTTGCAAGTCTGGTAATTCTTCCTGGAAGCAGCTTCGTATGACAGTCCGATGTCTTTCTGGAAATGACCTTTGACCCTAACTTAAAAATTTGTAGTTTCATCCTTGAATCAGAGCATTGAAGTTGGAAAGATCTAAGAGAGATCTTGCACTGTCCAGAAGTATACACGTGTCCCCCAGTGGAGATACAAGAAGTGATGCAGCAGGCCCAAGGTCACGCACAGCTAGGACTAGTCTGTGGTATCAGGCTTCTCCTACTTCAGTGTGTCCTTAGATTTCGTGCTCCCAAGCTGATGAGCCCTGCTCCCCTCCCTGGGTTTCCTTTGTACATGGCATTGGGTAAACAATGAGAAACTCACTGGTGACCCAAGAGTTGGTGAGTGGCTGGTTACCTAGGAATCTTGGTTAAATACTGGTTTTAATACTGATTCAGTAGTTCATTTGGAGTCCCTAAACTCCAAGCTCCCAGGATGGTGCTGATGTTGCTGGTCCCTGGACAGCACTTTGGGAAAGTGTCTTTGCTGTTAACTGGCTGCTCAAGTTCTTTTACATATTTTCTTTTTGAAGTTCTTTTTTTTTTAATACATATACTTTTACTATTAAAATGTAAATTAGATTTTGAGAAAACATGAAGAATCTCTCCAGATCTTATGATTAAAATTGTATACATATTGCAGTATAATTTAGAAAATACTTTGGCCTTAACGACTGTTAATAACTGGAGTAGAATGTTCATTGTTTGTAGAGTGCCAAGTGGTAGTCCTCATATAGTTTTTGAAATAACAGCATTACAATTATGTGGTCAGTAATCTGGTGATTTAGTTTTGCGTGGCAATCTTATTTTAAGTGCTAGGGTTAGATGGTAATTGATGTTTTAAAAATAGCTGAATCTTGTGTTTTATTTGTTAAATCTAACTAAATTTCTTGAACTACTTAACTCTTTAAAATAGCAATAGAAAGTAATCTTTTAGAATGAACAGAACATTTGCATTTCTGGTAGTCCCACATACAACAGTCTTATCAATAATCTTGTTGGTTATTGTTTGTTTTAACTTTGAATTCCAGTGAACTGGTTTGTCTACCCAGGTAGTATTTTTCAAAAGTGCTTGCTTCTCTTTGATTTCAGGAGTAGCACTGTAGATGGGTTAAGGAAAAGACCTCTCATTGTATTCGATGGAAGCTCAACAAGTACAAGCATAAAAGTAAGAAAGACAGAGAATGGAGACAGTGACCGACTCAGGCCGCCCCCTCAGGCAAGCACTACCGCTAATGCCTTTCGAAAATTACCAAAATCCGCTTCAGGTGTTACGCCACTAATTTTGTCTTCCAATTTGCCTACGGACAATAAATCGGAACACAGTAATAACGACTCTAAACAGAACCATGACTTAATGCATAAAAAAAGTCCTTCTGGCACTATGAAGTCGCCACCTTTGTCCCCCGTTGGAACTACTCCTGTGAAGTTGAAGCGCGCCGCTCCTAAAGAAGCAGAGGCTGCAGTAAGCGCGGGGTGGTTTCCTGCCAGTGCGTGTGTGAGTGAGACGGGAGCGGCACCGCTGCTGCTGCAGGCTGCCCTCAACCGTTTATCTCTTGTGGATTTTATGTATCATCGTTTATGTGTGGGAACCCTAGATTCTTAAGTATTATTTTTGTATTTTTATTTTTTATTTTATTTTTTTAAAAAGAGAGAGGGACAGTGAGAGAGACAGAGAAAGAGAGAAACAACTTCATTTAGTTTTTCACATGGCCTTAGTTGCTCCAACACTCAGTTGTGTACGTGGTGCTGGGGTTCAAACCCGGGTCCTCGTGCTTGCCAGGCAAGCGCCGAAACCGCTGAGCCACCGCTCCAGCCCAAGTATTATTTTTTTGAAGTTGGTTCAGTTTCTTTCTTTTTCAAATGTGTGTGGAGAGTATTAGGCACTTTTCCTAGATTTTTCTCATTTAGTTCCTTTCACCTGTCTTGGGATTAAAAGGAGAGAATTCTCCTTTGTTTGTAAGGCTCAGAATGTTAAGCAGTTGTCCAGGGTCACGTATTTACTAAATAGCACTTGGGCCCTGGCCTTAAGTCTGTTCATGCCTACCTTAAAACCACACTAGAATCTCTGTGCAATTCCTGATGGCCTTCCCTATCCCTCAGGTGTACCTGAGTTTGGACGTGTAGAGGAAGTTTGGAGAATCTGTCATGTGTGCCCTCTCATGTTTCCTTAGACTGCTCAGGAAAGGGATTTTGCTTTTAAACACCCAGCAGCTTTATAGCTGTTATTCCTGTAGTATACATTGACTTTATTATCATCTTCTAATTTATGTCAGAGGGATCAAAACTCAGAGTACTGCAGACATTCTGAGATAGCAGACCCTGGAAAAAGAAAGTTACTTGACCAATCTTTACTTATTCGTTGAATGAGCAATCCCATGAATGTTATGCCCTTTTTCACAGGCAAGGAAGCAGAAGCTTAGAGAATTTATATAAACTTGTCCAGGGTTCCAGAGTTAGTAGGTGTCCAGGCTGCAGTTTGAACCCACATTGACTTGATCTCAGGCACACACTTAGGACACCATGCTGCCTCATAGTTATTTACCCACCTTTGTAGGCGAGGAGGAGGTGTGGGAGGAGAGCAGGAAGAATAAGCCACATCTCAAATACTACAGTAAGGAGTGAGCCTTGAGGCCGGTTTCCCCCTAGGCTCTTAAAGGGCTTTTCTCTACCCAGAGGAATTTTACTCTTTCATAGGTGTGAGATACAAATGATAAGTGTTTTCTCATGTTGTTAATGTCACCCACTGTTTTTGGATTGTGAAGTTGAGGGAGGAGATGGGCTAGGCAGAGAAGAATTGGATCTGGAGTTGTCCGTGGTTCTCAGCTCTGCCTTATTGGGGTCACCTGATGAGCTGCCAAAAAAATAAGTGATAGCCTCATCCTTCTACCTTCTATTGATGCGTTGGTTTTGGTCTAAGGCTAAGGCCAGGGCATATATTAAGTGCTCTTGGTTATTCTGATGTGCAAACATTTGAAAACCATAAAGCAGAGAGACCTGTGGGGGGGTGGGGGGGCTTGTTTTCTTCTAGTGTCCTGAGCTGCATTCCCACCAGATGGCAGTAGTGATCTTCTGTTAGTGTGTTGGTATTTTAATGCTCATTTTAGAGACGTTTCTGTAGGTATCAACTGGTTTCTGTTCGTGTTTTTTAGAATAACCTGAAGCCCCCAGAAACGAAGAGGAAGATACAACATGTTACATGGCCGTGAAGGAAAGTTTCCAAAAATGTAAATATAACTGTAATTGTAGTTTTTCAAACAAGTTCGCACATATTGACACTACTTAAAAAGATCCTGATTATTGTGGAATTTTCTTAAGAGGTTTAAAACAGATTTATAAAGTATAGTCATTCCTTCTATCCTTCCCTCCCTTCCTTCCTTTTTAAAATTTCTTCTTTCATACCCTGATTATGAAAGAATTTCTTTTTAAAATGATGGCCTAATATACATTGTTTATATTGACCTTGGTCAGATCATTAGCTGAACATCCGGCATAAAACATCTAATGACTTTTAGAAATTATTCTCATGAGTCTCTTTCAGAATCTTTGGAGATGTTTGAGAATTTTTTAAAGACTCAGAATACTTTACTGGTTTGCCATTTTTATTAATTTCTTTTTCCAAGCAGAAGCATAATATTTATCACAGTATTTTAGTAAATATTGCCATACTCATCTTTAAGCATTCACTAAGAAAAGCATCTTGGTGGTACTGTTGGGAAATTATTCATATATACAAATAAAATTGCTGTTCTTCAGTTGCTACATTGCTTCTTCCCAAACAGCAAAAGAGAAGTCAGTGCTTGCTGTTGCTTCTTCCCCTGAAGCATAAGGGAAGCTTAAGCTGACTGTTCCATCCCGTAGAATGTTCTTGTCATGCAGTAGTCCCGCTGCTCTTTCATAAGCAGTCCATGATCTCACTCTGTGAGTTCAGCCATTACACTCCTTGCTGGGAGCTTAATATTTTTAAAATGAAGTTCATTTCAAAATCTTTAGGCTAAGTAATCATGTTAGAGGTGGTAGCTGATAAGGAAAAGTTGGCAGAATAAGGAAAGGTATAAACTTCTAGAACTTAGGAGAGTCCAGGGAGTGTGGCAGTGGGAGGGGCATCATTGTGCTCTGCAGTAAACGGTGCAGAGGCTGTGGGAGTCAGAACTCCCCACAGAGTGCTGCACAGCTAAAAGGACTCTTAGCTCGTGGGCTCCCTGTAGTATAATACGGCTGTCCCGTACAGAATTGTCTACGAGTTTTTTTTGTGCGTGTGTGTGATTCCAGTTGTGTAATGGAAGTCAGTGAGAACATAGGTTGATGTCTTGTTCAAGAGTTTCTCAACTTTTTTGCTATTTATTTCTAACCAAGAGCAAAGGATACTTTATACTTTTTTCCATGTATGATTCATCTTCAAATTGAGGTTTGCCTTTTTCAATATGCTTTTAGAGGAGTCTCGTTTCTCTTGAGTTGTTAAACCAAGCATTTTAGTTCAGCTATTAAGTAGCCTTAAAAAAAATTAACTCAGCCTTGCAGGTATTATATTACAACCTTAATTCTATACTTTTTAACCTTTCTGCCTTTATTCCAGACTATAAGTCTGTACTAGTAAGACAAATTGATATGTACTAAGTGTTGCATAAATTGTTGTTACAGTAAATTTTTAAATATATTGTTATCTGCAGGGCTGATACATGTAATATTATCAGGAACTGTGATCTTATGCGTAAATATACGTTAAGGGAGATTTAAAAGTATAGATTTTAGGATAGAATGACAAATTATATTTTCTATTCAGTTGACCCCTCTGCTTCCACCTGTATTTCTCTCTTAGTTAAGAGAGTTAGCCATTTGACAATTTTAAGTCAGTGGGAACTTTTTTTTAGTTACTCAGTGAAATTAATTTTTAATTTGTATATTTAACTTACAGAGTAGGTTGGTAATAACAGCTGAACTGTGTAACATTGTTGCTTCAAATTGAAGTTTATATTATGAACATTCAGAACCAGTGCTCGTGTAGCAGTATATCATTGAGCTATTTTGAGTTTGAAGGTGAAGTGCTAAATCCTGCCCTGTGTGTTACATACTCAGCTTCATGGAGCGCTATGCCAGGTGAGGGTATATGTGTAGAGCTTGTCCCAGAATGGCTTTTCTCCCCATAACGAGGCCTGGCTTGAATGCTGGGAATCAGGAGCTGGCCACGCTGGGAGTCTTATGTTGAAGGGTGTTTTAATTTGCTGGACAGTTTAGGAGGTCTTGATTTGAATGGAGAAAATCTTTAGAATAACTTTTACTCGCTGCAGGGGGCTAATAGTGTTACTCTTGATTCTCTAGTCTGACAAAGCCAGCTTTTATTGTTGGGTTAGGCAAACAAATGGCAGAGTCAGTGGGTGGCTTGTGAGGTATGAGAGGCCCCAATGGCATCATCAGCAGGTGGGCCTTGCTCTTTTTTTTTCTCTTTCATTTTGTTCCCTGTTTTCTTTTACTCCCATCTCAAATGGCTTCTTTATATCCATTCTTCTTTGTCCTTTCCAAGATCCTAAGCTTCAGGCTTAGGTTTGCAAGTCATATTGCTTGGCCCTACCCATTCATTAAGGGGCAGAGATAGACTAACCCCAGTCCTTTTGCGCTTAAGGGATCATGGACTGCCATGGGAATTCTGCAGTCTCAAGACCCTGCAGCCCCAGGACACTAACTTGCTTCCCAGTGGCTGTAAAGGCAGTACAGTTTTCCAAACTAGCCTTATTAATCTAGACAGCTACCAGCACCTTGGAAAGTTGGTTTAATACTATGAGGCTATAAGATGTTTGCTAGTGTTAAAATTCTTCAGAATTGGAGTTTTTATTTGAAATAATACATTGACTTAAGTTTTGAGAGACAATTCTAAAACTGATCTAGAGACTCATTCAATAGCAATGACTTTTAAAAACTTACATTAAGTAACACTGCCAGTAGAGTAAATCATATGTACGTAAGAGCTTCCTCTGTTTACTGCTGTGGAACTTCAGTAATTTTTAGAGGCTACCAAATGGTCAGAATGTTTTTAAGTGTGCTCTTTTATTAAATGCTTGTGCAAGTTTTGTAATACAGTACAAAAAAGTTTGACCTTGTAACGTACATTTTTGTATGTAAAAAGTCTTTTAAGTAGCCTTATTATTTAAATAAACTGAGTGAAATTACCTTGAGTGGATCTGTCATTCATAAAAAATAAAATGGAAAAATAATGGCTCTGTCTTCATTTGAGTGAACTATAATGGAAAGTATTTTCTTTTTTATAGTATAATCTCTACGTGGGTTGATTGGGATCAGGCAGGATCCAAACAGTCCTGCTTCATCTTGGAGTCCCTGCTATGAGAGGAAGGTTGATTAGAGTGGTCTGGTATTTGGGGACATCATGGTGCTTCAGAGACTGATGTATTGCCTGCCACTGCGCCCTGAGAGATGAAAGCAGAAGGCCCCAGACCTTCCCATGTAATAAGTTTGCCTAACAGAATGGGACAATCAAGAGACGTGATCTTAAAAACAAAAACCACTAATTTCTAAACTGGTATCTTACAATGTTGTTGTATGTGAAGACTGAACCTCTAAAGTAACTTGAAAAAGACTCAGGTAATTTTCTGCGTTGAATCTTAAAAAGTAGGTCTTTCATGCTTTTGTCTGAACAGAAGCGACAAAAGATCTTATTTCTATTAGATTGTTAAGTGCATTTTACTAACTGTAGTGCTTTATTTCAATTGTTTAATGACTTTGTTGTCTTCCCTAGTGTAAAATTAAAAATAAAGATATGAAATGCCTGTGTTTTAAGTGCCTACTGTTCTCAGTCTTAGCGTGAACAAGACAGATTGAGAAGTTTCTGCTCTCGAAAACAGGCAAGTGAACAAGGAAATAAATGGTAGATAATTGTAATGATGGAAAGGAACTAATAAAACAGGGTCATGAAATGGTGGGGGTCGGAATGTAGGGTGAGTTGTGTGAATGCTGTGATTAGGAAAGGCTTCTTGGAAGGGAGAATGGCTGAGGAACAGCTGTGGAAAACTTTGAAGAAAAGCTTCCCGCATGTGGTAAGTTTAGATGGCCGCGTACTCCGCTCCGTTCCAGTCCTCCTGCCAAAGGGGTTATCTGTTTCCCCACATGAGCATGGACTGGCCTTGTGACTTGCTGTAGTCAAATGAGTACTTGTACTTCCACATTTGAACCCGTGCTGCAAACAGTTTGTGCTCCGGAAACATGTGGCCCAGCCCGCAGCTAGCACTAACCCCAGACTCGCAGCCAGAGTCACCAGTACGCAGTCTAGCCACCAGCTGACTGAGCTGCATTGCTGTCCATGCCGACTTCAGTCTCAGGTGACTCACAGGATTCGGGGTAAGTAAAGCAGATATTAAGTCATTAAGTGTTGAGAGTGATTTGCTAACCAGAGTAAATAACGGATACAGCCCAGGGCAAGAGGTGACAGCCCTGAGGCTTAATAGGTTTTCAGAAAGACCGGCTTGCCTGTGTCAGTGAAAACATGAGGGTGACACGAAATGAAGCAGGAGAAGATAGGTGGCCGCCACACCGTGTATGAATTTATGTGACCATCTGTGGATTTGAGCATTAAGAACTTTTGGAAGCTATTAACTTGTTCAGATTTAACTAAACCATTCAGTTTAATTTTTAAAAACACCCTAATGAGCACAAAATAGCCCTTAAAATCTTTTTCCCTCGTGAAATTATCTACAGTTTGGGTTTTTTGGATTTTTTGGGTTTTGTTTTTATGTATTTATTTATTTTGTCTTTGTCTTTGAATAGTTTGAACTAAAATATTGATATCTCTTTAACATTTTTATATTTAATTTTGAGACAGGGCTTAGCTAAATTACTGAGGCTGGCTTTGAACTTTCAATCCACCTGCCCCTCTCTGCCCCCAGCTGCTGGGATTACAGGTGTGTACCTCGGTGCCAGGTCACATGATGTTGTTTTAAGGTTTAAGTCGTGTTTGTCCTGGACAAACATCCATTCAACAATTCAAAGGTGCCTACTCTGCTCAGGTGTCGGGATAAATAGGACAGAGTCCAGCCCTCAAGGACCATGTTTTATTAGTTCCAATTCATTCAGTTTAAACAATAATAATTTTGAGAGGCAATCTAAAGAAAATTTAGTAATTAAAATCTCAGCATTCTCTGCACTACATAATGTATTAGTTATATTTTAAATATATTTTGTATATATTTTTTCAAGTTTTTGAAGTCGGGAGAAACTAAGCAAGGATTTTTCATTTAAAAGATGCCTGTAACCTAGGAGATTATTTTATTCGTATGTTCTAGTCGTATAAATGTTTTTGTAGAGTATAAATGTCAAGAATGAAGTTACAGCTTTTTTTTTTCTTTTTAAGCTTCTATTTGTTATTTTTGACTATTTTGGCACCAGAAGGTTGGTTGCATAGTTTATGGACATTTTGGAATGTATATCATCTGGGCGTGTTTAAAATGATTGCATATGTATTCAGAGATGGAACTTGCCCCATAATGATCTCTCTTTGTAAGAAAATAATTTGTATTTTAGAAGATGATAGAAGTCACCCAGTTTCTAATGCATTGGACTCTACAGTCTTGAGGAAGCTTTACTCTTTTGGGGCTTCATTTCCTTCCCTGTCTATACTCTTGATTCTTATTTCTCTGTAATTATAGGAATTACTTTATGCTTATCCCGAAAACCCTTGTTTGTTATTTAATAGCCAAACAAATGATGAAAGGTATCCTCAAGTCTGAATGAGCATCATGAAAGAGAATTGAGGATATACATGTTACATATTTATGTTTATAAAGCAATGATTAATTGATGTGTCAGTTAATACCATTTTTATTCTGCTTTGGTATAGTTTATTTATTGGGGCGGGGTAACAGGGATTGAACCCAGGGGCAATAAACCACTAGCCACATCTCCAACTCTTTATGTATTTTATTTTGAGACAGAGTCTCACTAAGTTGCTTAGGGCCTTGCTGAGTTGCTGACGCTGGCTTTGAACTTACGGTCCTCCTGCCTCATCCTCCCAAGTTGCTGGGATTACAGGCATGAGCCACTGTGCCCAGCTTGGTATAGTTAATTTTAAAAAAAATTTTTTTTTCCCCAAGGGAGTTAGGGGTTGTTTACTGGGCTGACCTATTCCTCAAAGGCGGCCTTCTGCTGACAGATTGGATTGGGTCTAGCTGATGTGTTGAACATATATCCTATGTGATGAGAAGGATTTCTGTGCTGATCTCTTAAGGTGGTGTTGTACCAACACAGTTCTTTTGCAGAGTGAAGCTTTCACTAAGGACAGTGTTGAGGGTAGTAACCAGTGTAGTTGACGGTACATGGTATCACAACAGACACATGTACTGAGCTGCTTCCCATATTCACAGTCCACTTAGAGTTGTGAAAGTGTTTCTTCAATGACTGAATTTTCAGTATTGATTGGCCCTGTTTATTTACATTTTCCTAAGTATCACAAGGTTTAAGTATATAATTGTATAGGATCCTTTAGATTTAGATAAAATCAATGTAAATCTTAATATTGTAGAATATGTAACAGGAAGTAGTGAATGCAGTGTTTATAATTAGGTTTATTCATATGCTAAAGGTTAGAGAAAAAGACTTGTTATAACTTGTTAAATGTAAGAAGCAATTATACTGGAAAAATATATACATCTTTTTAAATCTTAAAAGCACCAGAGTTTATGGTCAAAGCCTAAGAGAAAGCTAGAACCCAGAGTGACCCATTTTGGATGCTTTGTCAAAAGTAAGGCGGGGGAGAACCCTCCAGGACAGAACCTGCTAGATAGGACTTCCAAGTTATGCCACATAGGGTGAGTGAATTAGAATAAAACCTGGGAGGGAGGGAAGAAAAAGAGGAAAGAACAGAAAAGCTGAAAGAATAAGAAAGGAAAAGTAGAAGGGATGAGCTCATAGAATTCGAGTCAAAATTTACATCCTGAGAATGGTGAAAGTGTCTCAGAAAATGCCTAGGAGTAGATCTGGACTTGGTGGTGGTCTAGAACCCTGCCACGCAATGAAAATCACCACTGCAGGAAGACATCCTCATTCTAAGTCCCAGGAGACACCCCCTGAGAATCCTAAGAAGACAAATGAACTGGGTGTGGTGGCATGTACAGCTACCCAGAAGGCTGTCGAAGAAGGATTGCAAGTTTGAAACCAGCCTGGGCAACTTAGCAAAACTGCCTCAAAATAAAATGTTAAAAAAGCTGGGGGTGTACCTTAGTGGAAGAGCACTTGCATAAGGCTCTGGATTCCATCCACAGGGATGAAAAAAAAAAAACGACGATTAGCACCATTCCAGATTCCATATGCATGCCAGGAAACAATGTACCCAGTGTCACAGAGTGACCTGTTTCAGAAACATGCACAGTACGGGCACACCCCTGAAGTTTTCATATATTTGAGCAATCAAGTAAAGATCAAACAGGTTTACTCACTGTTTAAAGAAAAAAAGAAGTTTTAAAATGACTGCCCAGTAAAAGAAACTATAAAAAATACCATATGCATATTTTATTTTTATGGGATATAATGAAATGCTGGAAAGTTAAAAAGTAATAAGCTTGGCGAAAATATGTGTGATGTATACACACATAGTGAATCAATGAAAAGGCTTGGCCGTATTGCAATACAATTTTTTTCTTTTAAGGAAACAAGGGCAGGATTTAGCTCACAGAGCCCCCCCCCCCCGAAATTTCCATTTATCCGAGTGTCCAGAAGACTTCATAAACTGGGATGTATCCAAGAAATAATCAGTGAGAGACACAGTGAACTTGAAAGCATCCTCCAAGCCTCACAACAGATCCATCAGCAAAGGCGGGTATCTTACTGACTCAAAATACTTAAGTGGAACCTCTCACCAAACACTGGCTAAACAAATGTGTGCAAGGAACTAATCCTTTAGTTCCATGCTTAAAGAATTGGGAGATATGATAGCAGTTACCAAACAATACCACTAAAAAGAAAGTATAAAAAAATCAGAATGAGCTGAAAAATACACCAACTGAAACGAAAAATGCACTAGAGGGGTTCGATGGGAGAAGGAAAAGAAATCAGTGAAGTTAGAACAACGGGATGATGAAATCTGAATAAAGGAACGTGAGCAGAGACTTAAGAGAAATGCGATACACTGTTAAGCATACCAACACAGCCATATGGAAATACCAGGAGAGAAAAGTGGACAGAGAAAATACTAAGAATTTTCATGCTGGGGCTCAGTGGTAGAGAGCTTGCCTGGCATGTGCGAGGACTTAGGTGCAAACCCCAGAACCACATACACAACTAAGGGTCAGAAAAAACAAGAACCGGATGAAAAAAATAAATTAAAAAAATTGATTTTCTCTCACTCTCTCTTAAAAAATTTTTTTTCGTGGCTGAAACCTTCCCCAAATTTGATGAAGAATACTGATCAACAAACTCAAAGGAGAATAAGTGCAGAGATTCACACTGGATCACAGTTACTTTTAAAATGCCAAATTCAAAGGTAAAGTATAAAGTCTGATAGGCTGCAAAACAATGCAGTTATATGATTTAGACTTTTTTTAAAAATTAAACTGAAACTGAACATGCGCGCATAAAAGTACACAAAACAAGCATCAACAGGCAAAACTCAGCTATGGTGACAGTGAGACTGGGGTGACCTTTTTGGAAAAGACACAAGGGAGCCTTCTGAAATGTTAGAAATGTTTGCATTCTGTATCGGCAACCCATAATTAGTTAAACTTCCGGATGATCAGTCATTTTTGCTTTTTGTCACAATTATCAAGGAGTTAACAGCTCCCACTTACTTGTTTACCATCAATAGCTGTATTGTTTTTGACAGATTTAGGCAGATTTCTCTGATCTTGTTACTAAGTATCAGTCCCCTCAGGCAGAGCTGCTGAGCTCCAGTTTTCAGAGCCTGCCTCTTCCCCCCCTGGGCTAGGAAGCAGCCCAATCCTCCTGCAGTATTGCCCCTTCCAACATGGAACCTCTTTCCTATGAGCAGAGTGAGGCAGGGGCAGTTGGCATCCCAGGATTCTCAGCCTGTCCTTCCTGGAGCAGAGCCCTAGAGTAGTAGCTGGGGCAGAGGAGCCATTACCGTCTTGGCTGTACTCACATAGGACAGAGATGGTACATGAGGCTGGGGAGTGGCATGGGTTAGGACCAGGTTGAGGTCTGAGTGCTAGGGACTGACACTGCTTGCTAAGAGTTAATAGTAGATATTCCCGAATACGAGTTTCCCTATCTGTATGCCTTTGGGAAACTCAAAGGCTTTAAGTGATGGGTTTCAATATATGTCATTTCATAGCAGGAAGAGGGTCACCTGATCTCTGCACCTCACCATTCCTAAAGTCCCATCCAATCCATAGATTCACCTGGCAGGGCTGCTTGGAGTCTGGCCTACAGCCAGAGATTTATAGAGGGTTCAGAGAGAAATTGGGACTCTCTTCCAGGATCTTCACACTCCAAGAGCTGTTTTTCCCAAACTCAGTCCTCTGAGTCTCAAGCCAGTGAAGCTGAAGATTGCTAACAGAGGTGTAGCTGTCCCACTGACCTGCCCCGACCGTAACAACAGTCACCCAGTACCATCTTCTTCCAAGAGTCCACACCCCTCCAATGTCTGCCTGGTTTGGATCAAGCTCTAGTGTTCCAAAATGTTCAAAAATATTTTCTTCAAAATGGTTATTTAAGGGAGGATTAGTCCAGTTGGAGCTACTTACTTAATTTTAGATCAGGTAAGAGGGTGTATCTGTGGTTTCAATGAGCAGGTAAGATGTTTTGTAATCTGGAGTGCATTTATAAAGTAGAAAATGGCATTTCCACTGACAAGGGGTGGAGTTATCATTTGTGTGTGAGTGTGTGGCACTGGAGGTTGAACCCAGGAGTGCTCTTCCACTGAGCAGTGGTAGTGTCTTGCTAAGTTGCTCAGGCTGGCCTAGAACTTGCAATTCTCCTGCCTCAGTCTCCTAAATTGCTAGGATTACAGGTGTGTACCACCATGCCTGGCTTGGAGTTATTCTTTTAAAGCAAAACCTCACGTCAACTATAAATCCAGAAGACCTGTTTCACTCAATATTTAATCATTATTTCACATACTTTATCTGGCAAAAGATTTTGTTCTGAATACTTTTTATTGCAAGTCATATAACCTTGCTTTAAGCTTTAGGTGACAGCAAGTTACAGAGCTGCAAATACCAACTCTTCTTCACCCTATATATAGTTTGGAAAACTTTCAAGTTTGTGACATGATAATTGCACATAAAAATTAAATAGCAGTGAAAGAAAAATGCATTTATCAAGACATCATTCAAAAGGATTTTTATGCTTGGATTTTTCTTAACTTGATTACAAAAATTCCAAACCATCTTCCCACCTAGTGTTCACAAAACGGTTTTCTCCTTCCCTGGACTGAACTAGCACAAGAATTAAAGGATTTAGACAAACATGAAGATCACTGGAAAGCAAAAGAGGGAAATCTCGAGGTGGCTGTGGAGAAAGAAAATCTAGCAATCTGTGTGGCCACAAGCCGCTGCCTCTGCGGTGCCTTCAGATGTCTTTCCCGCAGTCGGGGCACAAGATGTCGTCCCTCTCGGTGAGAAAGCCTCGCCCCACCAAGGACAGGGAGCACTTCTTGCAGTTGAAGCAGTCGTTGTGCCACTGGCGTTCCTCAAAGGAGATGTACTTTGTGCCACCAAGACCTGCGAACAGAGAAAACACCACCCAGGTGAAGAAGGGGAGGGCGTGTGAACTGATGGGAACCACACCTTACACGGGAAAAGGGTTCCAGTCTGACGCATTCAACAGTTGGATCGTGGGACATGGTCAGTGTGACTTCTGAGTCCGGTGACCACGAAACTGGGGGTTCGTATCTGATCATCTACGCACAGCCTTGCAGAGCTGACAAGTATCAGAAGAAACAGAACTGGTTCCAAAGGGTGTCATCAAGCTGTGGGAAAAGTGCCTATTGTCTGTTTACTCATTTATTGCGTGTTTTTGCGTGAAGTGGGAGAGCAGAGTTTCTCGTGCGCCTTCTCGGGGTGCCTCATGTCTGGTGCTCACTTTGTGATTTAATGGATGAGGTGTTAATGGGAGTTAGAAGAGGAAATCGTCGATTCTTTCTGCAATAGCCAAGAAAAGCCTCCCAAAGAAGTGATGTGGGTGAGGGGATGGTTGTTCGTGAAGAAGGAAGATCTTGAGATTTACTCTGAAAGCAGAGGCTAGCAGTACAGGTGGAGGAGAGAAGGGGATTAGCAAGGAAGTGTCATTGTGGAAGATGGGGCTGATGCAGCTGGAGCAGATTATGAAAATGTTCTGGCGTGGACAGAGCCGCTTTATTTTTAATTTTATTTTTTGCTATACTAGGGATTAAACTCAGGACCTTGTGCATGCTAGGCAAGTACTCTACCACTGAGCTACATCCCCACCCTTATTTATATATAAATATACATTTGGTACTGAACATTTAACCCAGGGACACTTTACCACTGAGCTACATCCCCAGTCCTTTTTATTTTGCATTTTGAGATAGGGTCTCACTAAGTTGCGAGTGTCTCACTGAATTGTTGAGGCTGGCATTGAACTAGCAATCCTCCTGCCTCAGCTTCCTTAGTCACTGGGATTATACGTGTGTGTCATTTACATAATATATATAATTTCTTTAAAGAGAGGGAGAGAGAATCAATTTACATTTAATTTTTTTTCATCAGGCCTTTGTTTCTCTGTCAATTAGTTGTGTATGTGATGCTGGGGTTCAAATCCAGGTTCTCATGCATGCCAGGTAAACGCTCCAACTCCTGAGCCACGGCTTCAGCCCCCCAGCCCCAATATATTTAATATTTTTAACCAAGAAAAGTAGTAATGCATTCTCAGTTTGACCTCTTCCCTTGTGTTTGATGACTAATCCCCATCAAATATTTAAGGTACAATGGTCACTGATTATAGTTGGTTTGTGCACCATTGCCCACCCTGAAAAAAAACAAAACTTATCTCCTAGATGCAATCTGTTCTGGTGAAATGTAGATCATGAATTCTAGTTACAGAGTTTTTTACAGAAATAATGGCATGATCAGCCACGTTAAAGACAAAGTAGGGGCTGGGGTTGTAGCCCAGTGGCAGAGCGCTTGCCTAGCACATGTGAGGCACTGGGTTCAATCCTTAGCACTGCATAAAAATAAACAAATAAAATAAAGGTATTCTGTTCATCTACAAGTAAAAAATTAAAAACAAAATAGTGACCACACCGACTATTGGATTTCTAATGGTCTGAGACCTCACTTCATCAGGCAGTCTCTATTACAACTTAATCCTTTAGGCTGGCCTTGGACATTTGATCCACTTGAGCAAGGCCTTACAGCTACCCCTGCCCCCAGCAAATGAGTGACAGGGCTGCGACTTGAACCCAGGTCTGTCATGCAAGTTCTCGAACCCTTTCTAATACCACAGTACCTCTGTTGTGGATGCTGTAAACTGAAAAGCCTGCCAGCTCTCTTTTCCTAAACATTGCATAGCTTAAAAAAAGTTACTGGAGCTGGGGGGTGTAGCTCAGTGGCAGAGCGCTTGCTAGCATGCCTGAGGTCCTGGGATTGGTCACGAGAATACCCCCACCCCCACCCCCCAAAACAGTTAAGCCACATAACCATAACATCAATTGTTTTTCCTCATCCTAGATCCATAAGGACTTAAAAGACCTACAGACCACACAGCTTGTGTCGTGGCCCCAGGCAGATCCCAACTGGGGCTCTAGGTCAGTAGTTCTAATTTCTGCATATCAGAACCATTTGGGAAGTTTTTAAATATTCCAGTGCCAAGGTCACTGCTCGTATCATTAATTCATCCCATCTTTAGTTGTTTTTGACATTTCCCAGGAGTTTCCAGTGTGCAGCCGACCTTGAAAACCAGTGATGTAGGACACACTTTAATTGATGGGCAGGGCTGCTAAAGGGCTGGAATGTGGTGGGGTTTTTTGTCGTTGTTGTTTGTTTTTGTTTTTATTTTTGTTTTTGGTATATGGACCTCTCTGAGCCTCAAAGCCAAGGAAAAATCTGAGATGCCACAGCATTTCTGCCATCCCATGTTTCTTGTTTCTCTCACTCCTCATAAGCTCTACATCATAGAGCTGGGGGCAAGGAAGAGGATGGGCAATAGGAGGGGGATGTGACAGGTGCCATGCAGGTACCAGACTGAAAGTGCCCTTTTAGAAACTCCACTTTTGTTCTGAAATGCTGGCAAATGGGTGAATGATTGACACAAGAGTCAATGATAGCCCAAGGGGGAAGAATTCTCCCAAATGGAAGATGTATATACAGTTGATCCTGGTTATTCCTGTAGTTCTATCTCATACTGTCTTCTGAACCCTGAATTATCAAATATTGAGCCATTACTCTGAAGAGAGACTCTGGGTTAGGTTCTCCTGAGCCTTTCTGATCACAGCATTTTTATCAACTGATCATGTTATTTTGTGATATTATATTGTAGATTCATCAACACTGAATTTATGGTTCAGTACCATAACTCATGCTTGAATGAAGCTTATCTAACATGTATTTTCTCTGTGAGTCACATCAGACTTCTTTCTCATGCTTTGGGACACTAGATGAAACTTTGGAGGTGCCAACAAGAAATCACAAAAATGAAAAACCATGTCACTAAAGATAGAGATTAGACAAGTTTGTAAGTTTGTACTCTGAATGATGATGATCAACTATATTTATATAAGAACTAAGCATCATTGCACATTAAAAAGTTGGAAAATGGCTACTTCCAATTTATTTACAAAAATAATTTAAATTTTGTTAAAGAGGGGAAGTAAAAAAATTTGAGACAATCCGAGTTCTCAATCTTGTACAATTCTTTGGAAATCTAGCTAAAAGCATGTTTTAGCTGGAAAGTTCCTCTATATGTTTTTGAAAAGTAATCACTGCTTTTCAGAGAATTAATTCCCATTTTAGAGGAAAGTTTTGTTTTGTTTTTGCTGGTATTGCTTTTGTCTTTCAATGCTAGCATGACAACTGCAGTTAATATCCATATCTAGTAACTCTACATTCAAAAGTGCTTTTCTGTAGATCAAAGTTTAATTTTACAAACATGTACCTCAACAGAAGCCACTATGAAAATACCACTAAAGATAATGCCCCCCCAAAAAAATGATTCCAAGGGAAATATAGTAAATAAATGGCCAGAATTGAATGTCTTAACATAGAAAAATTTAAATACTGTGATTTTTTTATAATTTAATTTCAATTGAGAACATAAGGAGCTCTGGATTATATACCACAGGACTGTTTTAGTGGCCTGGGAAATTAGGTGAACTTGGTTCAAGGCCTAAGGAAAAGGGAAAATACATAGGAACATGGTGCATGAATGTATCTGTGTAGTTACACTGCTACACTGCTGAGTCACACAGGGAAGTCATGTGACCAGGCCACGGTGTACCAAATGTGTCTGCTGTCTTCAAGAAGGATGAAGCAATCAACTGAATGAACAGCCTTTGAAATATCATATCATGGAACATTTCTTATGCCTTGACCAAAGACTCATACTTTTCTCTCTCCACTGGGTCACCGGTGTAGCAATATATGGTGAACGTTTAAAGGACTTCGGTCTGAAGCCATTTATTCTCCACCCTGAATTTCCTCAGCTTGTTTAATTGCTTAGTGCACTGCCTGATCTACCAACTGACCAGATTTTGGACTCATTTTACCAAACTCTTTGGGAAATGTGATATGAAAACTCAGCTAAGAACATGTCCCCTGTCATCATCTGCATTTGGCCTGTGGCAGAAGCGTCACAGTGAGATGTCAGTGCACACGTCTAATAGCCCAGGTCAGCTGTTAAGCCTGAAAATGCCAGTCTTCGTGGTGCCCATGTGACTATCACAGACTTGCAGACTGCAGTTTGGGAGATAATCCAACCCAAAGCAGAAACCATCCACCTGAGAGCATCACATGGTTTCCAGTGACCAAGTATGCTGGAGGCAGTTGTCAAGCCCTGCTGGAGCATTTGCACTGGACCAAGGGGAAGGAAGCATGGGGACAGAAAGGTCTGAAGGGTAGAACCTCAGCAGGGCCCGAGGGTCTCAGGATACCAACACCATCACCAGCTGAAGTACTTGGCCTGGTTCAAACTGCTGGCCCATGCCCTGGCAGCGAGTTTTCCTGGGACACTCACCGCTGATGGGGTTGGTACACCCTGCGCACTTCTTGGCATACAAGTCGCAGAAGCAGGTCAGGCAGTAGGCAAACTCGTCCCGGGCTGTGAAGCGCTGCCCCGACAGCTGCTTCTTGCACGCGGTGCACACGAAGCACTCCTTGTGCCAGGGCTGGTCTCGGTACGTGACCCCTCCTGTGGTGATGGGCTGGGGAGGAAGGGGAAGAGTTAGTGGCCTCCGTTCCCATCAACCATCCTCCATCTCTGCTGTTGCCACCAGACAATGCAGATTGCCACCAGAAAGCATCCAGTTTGTTAAAAGTCACGAAAAACCTGCTTTGCAAACTTCAGCCCGCTGTTACCATTCACTTTCCTGCCAGGTGTCTGCCCTCACTCCTCTCAGGGAGCAGGGACCTTAGGGCACAGATGTCATGGGAACATTGCCACCTCCCCAAGTAGGGAGGCAACGTGGTGGAGAGGTGCACCACATCAAGGGCACGGGGGTCCGAACCCCAGTCCTACTCTTTACCTGCCCTGTGGTTGGGGGCAGGTCAGCATCATCTATGAGGTGGTGCTAAGGGTAAGGAAGCAGATCTCTGGGGTGGCCTCATTGTTAAACCCAGCACTGCGACTCCTCCCACAGTGTTCCCCAGCTCAGTCCATTCAGCCTCCTGTGGAGCAGGAAGGAAGAGGCTGAAAAGACCCAGAGACGGCCCTGCAGATGCTGCAGAAGCCCAGCATCCTGCAAGGCTTGGGAGAAACGGGACCAAAAACTTCGTCTTCACCCTGTCTTCCGGATTTAGAACAATTGTTTTTTTTTTTGTTTTTTTTTTTTTTAAAGAGAGAGGGACAGTGAGAGAAAGAGAGAAAGAATTTTATTTAGCTTTTCATGTGATCTTTGTTGATCCAAATCTTTGTTGTGTACGTGGTGCTGGGGTTTGAACTCGCATCCTTGTGCATGCCAGGCAAGCGCCCTAACCGCTGAGCCACTGCTCCAGCCCCAATTTAGAACATTTGTGAGAAGAAACTGCAAACTGATAAACTGGTTACCAGTACCTCAATTTTATGTAGTTCTCTCCTCCAAATGTTACTCACATTCACGTAAACAATGGATACACAATGGAGTGAGATATCAGAGGCATCCCGGTGAGTCTCAGCTCCACCCTTGTATTTTTTGAACAGTGTGACACAATTTGGAGACTCCTTTGGTCCTTATGTAAAGCTTATGAAGGAAGACATTATTTCCATTTAACAGACGAGTAAACTGAGACCCAGAGAAATCTATACATGACTTGCCCAAGAATTAATTCATAGCTAGTTTGTGACAAGGCAGGAACCAGAATTCAGGACTCCCTTCTAGCCTGTGTTTTTCTCATTCAACAATAAAGAATTTGCCTATACATTACTCCCATCCAGAAACCAAACTTATGAAAACATGTTTGGTCTGGCTAATTCTCCAGGGAATACAGAGGGATGCATGTGTCAGCTTGCGCCTCCCTCTGTGGTCGCTCCCCAGCTCTGGGTCCTGTGCCCTCCACTCCCCACGCACATCAGCTAATTCAGATGCATCTCAGCCTCAGTGTTGCTTTCTTAGAGAATTCTTCCCCAAACACCATCTGTGTGCCAGCTCCTCAGATCAGCCCGGGTCCTCCTTGTCACCTACTCTGTTAGTACTCCGTTCCCCTGCACCACAGCACGGTGTCAGTAAACACCTGATAGGTTGGATAGTACAGTGTACTTCTACTGGGACTGAATATCAAGTGTCTGGGTCTGGCTCATTGGCCAATGGATTCCTGGTGCCCTGGGGGCCTCCTTCACAACCTGAGGAATGACACCTCAGGAATGGAATGGAAATAATATGCCCCACAAGGACATGCTGTTGTGCCTGCAACCGAATAGATCACAGGTGGGCAGGATGGCAGGAGGAGCCAGAAACTCAAAGGAACTGCGCTTGATCTTGATGAGATGAATCAAAAGGGGTGAACAGGAGAGGAACCAGTCTGAAACCAGGAACCAGAGTTCAATCTAAGGATAAGAAGAACAGTGCTCTTCCTGCCCACAGCCTGGGGCCATCTGGGGAAGTGGTTCACTCTTCACGCAACCCAGGAAACCCCACAAAACCAAGCAAGTCAAGAGGTTCAATTCTTCACGTGCACTTGAAGAAGATCCATGAAACTGCCCAGGCCAGAGAACCTGAAAGATGTCACTCTGCAGAATCAACAGGTGCCATTCCAGCAGCACAGTGGCCGAGCTGAGGGCTAGAGACAGGGCCAATGCAGAGAGCAGTGCTGAGCTGAAGGGTTTCAATGTAGATTCTGTGATCATCAAACACTTCCTGTTTCCTATCCATGTGCAGACCTCTCTTTTACTGTTCTCACATCCTCTCCCCCCCACCCTTTCCTTCCGTTTCCTTTTGTTCCCTCCTCTCCCTTCTCAAGTTTAGCAGCTGGTTTCTTGTTCATTCCAGATCAGCTTTAAAAAGACGGTTTTCTCCTTCCCTCTAGCATCACGTGCCTATTTGGAAACATTCTGGAAAGCAAGACTAAAGGATTTATTTTTTAATCACAGAAAACATCAGTGCTCATATCTTTGAAAGAAGGACCAGAACTCAGATCCAGTGGATAAAGTGCATGGGAGGGAGCACACAAGAACACAGAGGTTAACGCAGGAATGGCGTAATTCTCAAGCCACGAAAGTGTGGCAGAAAGGGAGACCCGACAGCCAGCCGTGGAAGCAAGCATGGCCCAGGGGGAACAGAGATACCTTTTTGCACTGAACGCACTGCAGGGCATATTGCTTCTCATAGCACGGCACGCAGAAGCTCTGATTGTCTTTAGGGATGAAGCTCTTGGTTCCTATTGGCTGTTGGCAGCGATGGCAGATGAAGCAGGTCTCATGCCAGCTGCTGCCTTTGTATTCCATCTTGCGGGTACCTGTTGTCATAGTCACG
Organism: Aplodontia rufa; assembly: GCA_004027875.1. NCBI lineage: Eukaryota > Metazoa > Chordata > Mammalia > Rodentia > Aplodontiidae > Aplodontia > Aplodontia rufa. Next base: position 11,842 of record PVKS010011815.1, on the reverse strand, counting down.
AGAAAAACAGCATGGTTATCACTGGCCTGGCCTGGGGTTCAGGCACTCTGTCTTCAGAACCTTCTACCACCTCGTTTTGTGACTGGAGCAAGTCACTTCAGCTCTCCAAGGTTGGCCTCTAACTGTGGATAATTCCTGTTTGGGGGAGGGCTGGGACTTTGTCTTTCGGTTCTTTGCTATACAACCAGCTCCTAGAACAATTTGTGTACATAGCAGGTATGTGACATTTATTTGTTAAATATGGTGGTTAGGGATATTAAATGAAAATAATTAAGTCTCTCTCAGCATTATAAAACAGTAAAAGAAATATGGCACAGTTGAGACCAGTTCTTATGGGGGGTGCTTAGAGTACAGGGATGGAGTCATCTGTCTTTTCCTGGGGTGTCACTTTCCACGATATCAGTTACCCATGTCTACCTAATCTGAGAATATTAAATGAAAAGTTCCAGAAGTAAATAATTCAGTAGTTTTAAACTGTATGTCCTTCTGAGCAGTATAATGAAATGTGGCACATTCAGGCAAGCGTGTGACTCATCCTTTTGACCGGCGTGTCCATGTTGTATATGCTACCCACCCATTAGTTTCTTAGCAGCTGTCCTCGTTAGATGGACAATCAAGGTATCCAAGTGCTTATTTTACTTAATAATGGTCTATTTTATTTGTCGATGAATAATCCTATTTTATTATTAGTTACTATTGTTAAACTCTTACTGTGCCTGATTTACAAATTAAATTTTGTATCAGGAAAATTTTGTATGTATGGGAAAAACACAGTATATTTAGGGTTGGCCACCATCTATGATTTCAAGCATCTGTTGGGGGGCTTGAAATATACACCCCAAGGCCAGAGGCACTACTGTGCACTCTCTCTCTTGATGTCATCTGCTGATAAAAAGCCCCTCTGGTTCTCAGAGAGATGGGACTGACTGTGCAGTGGATGAGCCTGGAGCCTCAAGCCCCCTTCAGCAAGGGTCTTCCACAGCGTGCACTCTGCACCTGGCTGTGGGAGCAGATTTTGTGTACCTTTGTGCTTCTATGCACTGTGCTAAGTGCTGTAATTGAAATCTACATGTGAACTTGTCCTCTGATCTGATCCTGTGCCTTCCTGTTTTCTTTGGAATAATTATTACCATTTGATAGGTTTCTACCATTCCTCCAAGCCAGCCAAGGAGTCCTAGTGAACGGAAACCCTTTCTGGCTCACGCCACCCTCACCGTCAACCTTGATCAACAGTGAATACTCAATAATTGTTGACTCATTGTTTTATATTTTACCAAAAAAGTGAATAGTTATAGAAATATGCAACTAAAGACAGAACGTACATGCAATCGCCCTTCATATAATAGCAGAAAAATTTTAAAAACTTTTGCGAGAAGGAATGTAATGATAAAGAAATAGAGAAGTGCTTCTAATATATGGGGCAGCCAGGGCCAGTCCATATAGTAACACACAGGCCAAACCAGACTGCTGCTTTTTTTTCTTTTAAGAGTGAGAGGGTCAGTGAGAGAGCGAGGATCAATTTTATCTTGTCTTTCATCTGGTTTTCATTGCTCCGACACTTCGTTGTGTATGTGGTGCTGGGGTTCGAACCCACGTCCTCGCGGATGCCAGGCAAGCATTGTAACCAGTGAGCCACTGCTCCAGCTGCAGAGTGCTGCTGTTTTAAGTGAGCTCTTATCATTTCCATCCTCTTCCTCTTCCTCCTCCTCATTATTATTAGTTTTGCAATACTGGGAATCAAACCCAGGGACTCATGCCCGCTAGGCAAGCGCTCTACCTCTGAGCTACACCCCTAGTCCATACCCAAGGTAGCGTGGAACACGGCTGCACCCATTCAGTTACTTCCATTGCCTGTGACTTTTCACACTCTGATGGCAGAGCAGCTGTGAAGTTGGGTACTGCTGTGTGGTTGTGCAGAGTACTCATAACTGAGTAGCTCTGACACAGGCTGCACAGACTGCCAAGCCCACGGCACTTGTCTGTTTCTGGATGGAAGAATTTTGCCAGCCCCAGGGTCGGGTATGGAATGGGGTGTGGCATGATGGATGCATCCATCAGCCTTCAATCCAGGGTCAGGGAGCGAGGAGGATAAGCCTGGAAGGGGACTGCCTGCCCCAGACCAGGCAAAGCACGCGGAGATAATGCAGGCGGAGAGTGTTCAGGGGTCTGTGAATGAGTCTCTCCTCCAACTCTGCACGTGACAGATACAGGGAGACGGCAGAGCAGAGGCCTGTATTCAGCTGGCTGGAAGCCTGGCCGTGAGGCAGCCAAGTCTCAGGGAATCAGGCCTGTGCTGAGAATCAGCACATGATCATTTTGTTAGATATCATTCTTCAGCCACTTTCTCAGCTTTCTGTTCTTTTTTTCTTAAAAAATCCAGTTATTGTACAATCAAAAATGCATATGAAGTAGCAATATGGTATGCATATATTCTTACATCAGAATCACTCCCTACATCCTTCCCTTGCCCCTCCCCACTTGCCCTCCTCTCTCTTCCTCCTCAATACGTATCTATGATCGTCCTAGGTTACGTGTTGCTACACCTTTGCTGGGTCTAATACATGAGGTTGACTACCTTTCACACAGGCCTGGATTCAGCTCCAGCTCCAGCCTCCACAAAAGAGTGAAAACATTTGAATCTCTGGGTTTGGCTAACTTTGCTCAGCATGATTTCTTCCATCGTCATCCATTTGCCTTCAAAGGCTGCAATTTCGTTGTTTCTAGTTGCTGAGTAGAACTCCACCGTATATATGTATCACAGTTTTTAGATCCATTCATCCAGGGAGGGCATCTGGGTTATTCCATAATTTAGCTGCTCTTCCTGTTCTTCTAAAACAAGCCATCCAAGTTTTGCTTTGCATAGATTATATAAATTATGCAGGGATGTGTGTGTGGGTGGTGACCCAGGGTGATCTTCAAAACTGAGGTATATGATCTTTAAAATTCAAGGGGTGATGGATCCTGGGACAAAAACTACCTTAAGCAATTGAAATTCGGGTAGAGATAGAGGGAGGACTTTAATGCACACTTTAGAATGTTTTTCCTTGGCCTCCAGGGGTTTCATTACCCATACATACTTTTGTCACTTGCTCTTTTAATGTGTGACGTGCACTTTGATCAAGTAGGTCAGAAGCCAAAGGATTTTGTCAATGAATGTGGGGCAATTAGGACTCTCACTGAAGTGAATTCGTGGCATGCTCTGAAGTAAGTCTTAAATGATCCCCAGTGCTCTAGGAATTGACCACGCAGGGAGTTAACTGGGTACTTGGAGCCCAGGGAGTGGCCTCTGCACATCTGGGAGACGCTGCGGTGGCTATAGTCCTGAAACGTTATTACGCAGCATGGACAGCAGGTGGCAGCACAGCTCTCCCTGCAGGGGAACCAGATCAGAATAGCCTCTGGCTAGGAAGCCCAGGTTAGAGGAAGGATTTCATTTTGATTCAAACAGACAAGTGAGTGCAAGATGTGAGAAAACGCCAAGGGATACTCTATTTGCTCAAGGAGAACTGAGGTTTTGGGATGCAATTGTAGTTTCCTCCCTAGTCACCAAGAAATTGGCTTTGTGTGGGGTGTGGGGCCCGCAGGGAAGTTTTTCACCTGGGACCCGCCCCTTATCCTGGAAATCTAAATTTACCGAAAAAGCTATGCTGATGCATTATCTGCTATTCATATTACAATTTTTTAAATTATTATTATTAATTTGAGTCCTGGGGATTGAACCCAGGGATGCTTTGATATACTGATTTGCATTTCCAATCCTTTTTATTTTGAGACAGGGTCTTGCTAAGTTGCTGAGGCTGGCCTCAAACTTGCGACCCTTCTGCCTCGACCTCCTGAGTTGCTGGTGTGCACCACCATGCCCTGCTTAAATTTATACTTTTAATTGGCATACGATTATTGGTACTTATTTATAGGGTACAGTATTATAACTCAATACGCGCAGTGAACAATGATCAAATCAGGGTAGTTACCAATTCTCTCTCCAAATATCAGTTCTATGTATTGGGATTCTGCAACCACTACTGCAGTTATTTTGAAATGCAAAATGAATTCCTGTCCACCATAGATTTCCCGTAGTATTACAGAATGTTGGAACTACTTCCCCTCCAATGGTCTTTTAAAAATCAAACCCAGGGGAGCAAGTGGTTTAATCTAGTGCTTGGTTTTTTTGGTGTTTATTGGTCTTTTTTTTTTTTTTTCTCCATATCCCAGGCTTTTTCTAGACATGTCTGCTGGAAGAGGCATGACCTGGGGATAAAGCCATCCTGCCCGGGAGACTCTGTGAAGATGAAACCGGACTCGGAAGCAGCCAGGTGCCCGGCTCCCCGGTTGCGAGTGGTGGGACTGGGTTTACATTGTTCTCATTGCTGCCTCGCATTTTCTACAACAAGCCTGAAGTTGAGAATTTTATAGTCTAGATTCTCCTGTTCATTAATTGAACAGACTGCAGGCCAGTTAGTTCCCAAAATATCTGCATAGTTCCCCTCAGAAGAGCTGAAGTGTTCAATTTTTATCTGTGATCTGATCATGGTTTTAGTTTTTTCCTCTTCCCAGTAAGCACCGTGAGAAATGGAAGGTGTGACAATTAATTTTATGCAACAGCTTGGCGAGGGTGTGGGACCCAGTTGTTTGGTCAAAAAACCTGTCTAGCTGGGCACAGTGACACATGCTTATAGTCCCAGCTACTTGGGAGACTGAGGAAGAAGGAGCCCAGTACTTCAGGGCCAGCCTGGGCACCATGGTGAAACCTTGTCCTTATAAAACAAAAACAAAAGCAAAAATCACAATCTAGATGTTGCTATGAAGATATTTTTTCCATGCAATTAGCATTTACAATCAGTAGACAGGAAGTGAAGCCAATTACATTGGTGGGCCTCATCTAATCAGTTGAAGTTTTACTAGCAAAGAGTACCCCAAGGGAAGAAACCCTGCCTGAGCTTCCAGCCTGCTGCTCTGAAGAACTCAGATGTTACACGTGGAGGTGCAGCATCAACTCTTGCCTGAGCTGCGAGCCACCCAGCCTGCCCTACAGATTTCAGACTTGCCAGTTCATTACCCCTTATTGTGTGAGCCAGTCTCTTGAAAAAAAATCTACCTCTCTGCATGCATGTGCGTGTACACACACACACACACACAGTGTGTGTGTGTAAATTTTGATATATCCCCGATTGGTTCTGTTTCCTCAGAGAACCTAACACATAAGTTCAAGTCAGGGGGAGAATTCAGTGATCCAGGAGATATATATGTCTATTTTTCACATCATGGTTGCTAATAAGGGTTCAAGTCTTGAACAATTCCTGGACTGAGAATTCACAATAATTTCAAAGAATCACTGGTAGGGGTTAGAGCGGTGGCTCAGCATTTACGATGCTTGCCTGGCATGTGTGAGGACACAGGTTCGAACCCCGGCACCACATACAAGATGAAGTATCGGAGCAACGGGGGCCACGTGAAAAACTGAATAAAATAAAAATTGATTCTCTCTTTCTGTCTACTCTCGCATTGTCCCTCCTCTGTGAGTGATGGACAGAATCCTAATTCTGCAGCCACTTACATTTCTGGTTCCGTCACCAGTAGACTGAGAAAGGTGGACATTTAGGAATCTTTAAGGTCATTTAAAATTGCAAATGCTTTTTTTTTCTTTTATCTCATTAAAGGAGCCTCACGGAGACACTTTCCATAACACTGGCATGACAAGGCTCACAATGGCTAAGTGAGCCACAAACTCCCCTCTGGGGTGGGCAGCGTGGTTCAGTGGTACAGTGCTTGCCTAGCGTGTGCCAAGCCCTGGGTTCCAACAACACACACACACACGCACAAACCAACCCACAAAACCCTCTTTCTGAAAGCCTGTGTTTGTTGAGACAGGCCCAGCTGCTCCTCTGGCGACCAAGCCTTCCTCCGCATCTTCACCATGCTCTAAAGCACCAGTCTCAGGCTGCCTGGCCCAGGGCCTCCCCCACCTCTCCAACTCGGGAAGATCCTCCGGCATAACCTGGTCCCCCAGGAAGGGAAGGAAGGGTACCGAGACAGAAGACAAGGGGCTGGCAGGATTTCCTGGGGAAAAGCCAATCTCTCTTTGCATCTTGCCAGAGAGGTTACGTGAACTACTACTCATGTGTGAGCCCCCATCACCCAACTGCTGAATGAAACAAAACCAAACCCAGAAAGAACAGAGAAGGCACAGAAAGGGGGAGAGAAAGCCTGCACCAGCGGGCTGCAGGAGAATTCTGCGGAGCACACAAGGGGAGAAGAGGAGTCTGGGGCCCTGAAGGATTTAGGAGCTGTGGAGTGGAGAAGGGAAGAGATGTAAAGAAGTTTGCTGTGAGTCCCCAGTGGAAGCTTCCTTGGGCTCTTGTGAAGAAAACTAGTAAAGATTTAAATTGTTTTCCAGTGAATGCTGTGGCTCCTTTTACTATAGGACAACTTATCATGCACAGGGCTCCCGAGGGCTGGGACCACAGGTTGGCCTGGCTTTTGGACAGGCTGCTGTGTCCATTCCACTGTGGCAGTGCGCTTGGGCCGGAGCTCGCGACATCTGCAGTGCTGGCCTGTCCCCAAGGCGCCTTCCTGCCGCAGCTTCATCTAACAAGCCTTCCTGGCAGCTCCGTCCTCTCCCATGGCAGTCTAGGCCTTTTCGTTCTTTGTCACAGAATGTCAGTTATTTAAGTTGTATTAACCAGAGAAATGGAGTAAACCATCTTCTGAAGACCTAATTATTTGCTTGTTAAAAAGTGTTCCTTCTTATCCAACTTATCTTCCTGAAACACTTCTCTCCTACTGTCAGTATCTCACCCAAAAACTCCTCAGCATCTCTACACTGCCAAAAAACAAAGCAAACCCAAAATAAAACGGAAACTCTGGGGCTTGGCAATGAGAGTCTCCCACCAAAGGGCTGGAGTTGGACTCCAAGTTCCCTGAGAATCGTAAGGTTAAAATTAATCACACGGTTAACTTAAGAAAAACTTAGATTAGCATTAGACCAAGTTTTCCTTAAATCTCACACAAACCCCATCAGCTCACTTGCCAACCTTATTCCTGGGGATCAGAGTCTCCTAACACGTCTGACCTTAATTCCCTTGAGCTTAATTTTCTTAATTTGGATGCGTACCCTGGTTTTCCAAATCAGCGTTTGTTCTTTCAAAACTCAAAGTCCTCAGCTTAAGTTCTTCTTACACATCTTATTTTTGCATTCCTTAATTTAATGAATATTTAAAACCCCTTTTAGTCAGGTTTGGAGGTGGGAGCCCATAGTGCCAGCTACCAGGTAGGTGCAGGCAGGAGGACTGCGTGAGCCACGAATTCAGCACCAGCCTGAGCAGCATAGCAGGACCCTATCTCAACAAACAGTCCAAGCAAAACAAGTTTTTTTGTGTGTGTGTTTGGTTACATTTACCAACAGAGTGAACTGAACTTCTTTAAAACTATATTTCAAGGGCTGGATCATGCATGAGGACGTAGGTTCAAACCCCAGCACCACATGCACAATGAAGTGTGGGAGCAACGAAAGCCACATGAAAAACTAAATAAAAATTGATTCTCTCTCTCTCTCTCTCTCCCTCCCTCCTTCTCACTGTCCCTCTCTTAAAAACAAACAAAAACCTCTATTGTTTCCAAATTTAAAATATTTGGTATCATCTTTAAACACTTCAATAAACAAACCACAGAGTTCTTCTGAAATCGTTGAAATGTGACACAGATACAATGAACCATGAGCTATCTGACATGTCAGAAAAGTTGATATGGAAACTTCAATTTGAAATCACAAGTCTAGATCACTTATTCAATTGCACACTTTAGAAATCAGAATCGCAAGATTAATTATTTACTCTTTAGACCAAGTTTCCCTTAAATTTCACATAAACTTTGTGGCTCACGAAACCCAACCTTATTACTGTGGGTTAGAGTCTCCTAACATGCCTGCTCTTAATTCTAAACCATCCGGGACTAAAGGATAACGGGCATCCAGGAAGGAAGCCGTTTTGAAGGTTGATAACCTTTCCAGGTAACCTGAGGGCTCACTGCACGCTGTACAGAGTTTTTCCGCTAGAGGGCGCCTGCCCTGGCCGGTTAGGATCCCACCTGGTCCCTCCTTCCAACCTGAGCTGACCACCACCAGGATGCTCCCCAACCTCCAGGGCTCAGAGGCTGCCTCAGTCTCATCCAGGGCTCTGCCCACCCCCCATCAGCTTGTCACCCCACTTATCTGGTGACCTACGACCTGCTTCATTCTATTGGCTTTCTCTGCAGGACCTCACTTCCCAATGCAGGACATCCCAATGCAGAGGGGTTCTCCGCAGACTCTGTGGCTCTCCCCCAAGGATCTCAGTTTCAACAGGTCCCAACTGGGATCCACACTGAAAATTTCCCTGGCTTTCACGTTTAACCGTTGTTCTGTATTTGTATGGATTAAACCGGGCAGCTTCACCCACCGTTCCTGCAAAGGATGCCCCTGATGGTGCACGGCCACAGAAGACCCAGGAGACCCAGGCTACCTGTCAGTGGCCCAAGGTCCAGACCTTAGGTTTTTCTGTGAGCTACTCTCCCTCACCCTCATTTTTCATGCATCTGATAAGACTTGTTTTTTAATCTCGTATTTGGTTCAGTTTTTAAAAATAAACGATTCCTCTCTCCCACTATCAAAACCAAATAAAACCAACAGTTCCTCCTCTCAAAAAAAAAAAAAAAAAAAAAAAAAAACGGACAGACACAATCTCATCCTCCCCCTCCAACACACAGCACCTATCACCATCCCCAGCTCTTGACTTGGTGTGGCTCTGCCCTTTTTGGTGTCTGTCCAGCACATCCATTCTGTGAGGACAGAGGATGGGTGGGGCCCTCCAGACGCAGTTCATGAATGCTCAGCTCTGGCCCGGTGCCCTGAACGCACCAGGATCCGGTGGATATTTGCTGAAATAGCCGAGTAAGTACAAATTCAGCAAGGAGAAGGGAAGAAAAGAGAAAACCCATCCATTGGAGGAAAGGTGGGGCTGGAGAGGGAGGTTTGAGGAGAATGCCTCACTACAGGCAGTCCTCGGTGTCCGTCAAAAATACTCAGAACACCAGTGGCATCTGTACTAAGCACAAACTTCCCTCATTACTACTCAGCATAAAAACTCTTTACGCAGGACTTGCCTTGAGTTACGTACTGCAAGCCATCTAGAGATGATTTCAAGTACAGGGGTGTATGGGGGCTATGCAATCTTATACTATCAGCATCATGGATTTTGGTGTGTCTGGAGGGTTCTGAAACGTACCCTCCATAGATACTGAAGGATGACTCTATACAGATTGGGTGCTTAGCCCATCCCACATGTACAGCCTGAAGATTTGACCCCTGCAGTGATCTGCTTGCTAAATCTCTAGACACTGCTCTGTAGTACAAGGGACAACCCCGAGGAGTCCACACCAGTGTCGGAGGCTAAGTCAATGAACGCAGGGGGTTGGGGGCCTCACACACACCACGACCTACAGCTAGACAGCGGGCCCTCCTGTGACACTTCCTTCATGAGAAAGGGGCACATCCTGACCTGGCATGATGGTCTTCTTGCATTCCTGGCACTTGGATGAGTACTCGTTGGAATAGCACTCTGTGCAGAGCAGCTGCTCCTCCTTGGCCGCGAAGGGCTTGTCCACCAGTGAGTTCTTGCACTGGAAGCAGTGGAAACAGCCCTCATGCCAGTGCCGGTCCTTGTAGGACAAGTCCTGCAGAGTCAGAAAACAGGACAGTCAGAGACAGCAGAGGACAGGCACAGAGTGTCTGCCATTGGACCCACAGTGCAGGGACAGCAGGAATGAGGTGGGCGGGCCAGTGTGCCTTCCTGCACCCTGGGCACCTCACCGGTGACATCTGCAAGGCCAGGATACACTGTTCCAGTCACAACACAGAGCAGCATGACGGTCACAGGCATGGCAGGGAGTCCTGGATGGTGGGACACACAGAGATGGGGCCCACCAAGGGCAGGACGCTGGGTTAGTTAGCTGGCGGGAGGTCGTTAGGCAGACCTCCCTGTAGGTGCCACCGTTGAGTGTGGAAGGTCTGCAGAGGGCGGCGAGCTGGGCAGGGCAGGTTGGAGAGGGAATTCAGGCACAGAAAGAGCACACATGGTGACAAGCTGAGGGACATGCCGGGCAGCGCCATGCGTTGGGCTGGGACAGGCCAGGGGCGAGGTTAGAGTTCACCTGCAGGGTCAACTGTCTTGATGTATTTTCTTCTTTTTCTTTGTTTTTGTTTTTTGGTTTTGAGTACTAGGGATTGAAGCTAGGGCACTTAACCACTGAGCTGCATCCCCAGCCTTTTGAAACAGGGTCTCGATAAGTTGCTTAGGGCCTCGCTAAAAGTTGCTGAGGCTGGCTTTGAACTTGTGCTCCTCCTGCCTCAGCCTCCCAGGCCCCTGGAATTACAGGCATGCACTTAAGACATCTTTCATATTTATTTTTCCTTTAAAATGACCCAAGGCAATACAAAATTAAAACAAACTTTCAGACCCAGCTTTTCCCTCTCGAAAAGCTACTTCTCTGCTGCTGTCTCCATTTCCATGTCCAGCTTTGCCCCCACAGCGTCATCCATTTATTAATGAGGCAGAAACAGAATTTCAGGCCACCGCACAGTCCCCCTGTCTGCTTCCAGGTCTCAAGTATCCTGGATACCCCCTTAGGAGGCACATGGCCATCAAGAAAAATCTTCCCAAGATGTCCCCGTTACCGATGCTGAAGCCAAGCTTGGAGTTATGCCCAGTGTAGGATGTGAAAACGTACCTCTTGGACTTGATTAGCAAGTCCTAAAACACCAACCAAATTCAGAACCCAAAGGAGAAAAACAATTGTCTTTTGCTGAAATGCCATTGTGTGTGTGTGTGTGTGTGCGTGTGTGTGTGCGCACACGCGCACGTGCGTGTTCCCAGAGCTTCAAATTAAAGTTATTTAATTTGCTGATCTCTTTGCACATATTTTTGTCTTAGTTCAAGGAATTTAGAAACATATATGTGTTGAAACACTTTGAAAACGGTCAGGTCTAAGACCTCACTATGAAGGGCCAGGTCGCCTCCTGAGTCAACCTGATCAGAGGCCCCCTTCCTGGGACAGCTGTAGGTAGAATCATTCCTTTCTTTCTTCCTTTCTTTCTCTTTCTCTTATAAAGAGAGAGTGACAGTGAGTGAGAGAGAGAGAGAGAGAATCAACTTTATTTAGTTTTTCATGTAGCCTTCATGGTGCTGGGGTTTGAACTCGCATCCTTGCATGTGCCAGGCAAGCGCCAAAACCGCAGAGCCACCGCTCCAGCCTGGGTAGAATCATTTCTGATGCAAGATAAGGAATGAAGGTGAGCCAAGGTCAAATTTTCTCAAAGCGAGACCGAGAGGCTTTGTTTCTGCAAAGTTGATTCTGCTCCGACGCAGCACCCTTGGGTCTTAGTGGGTTCTCTGAGGTAGGCATCGCCTCTCAGGAATCCAGGGGTCGGGTAGGGGCGTGTGTCGCACTGAAATGCCAGGGCCCTCTCCAACCCGTGTGAGCCGAGACTGCAGGATGTCCATACTGGGTGGGGTGGGGGGCAGTACATCTTTTTGCATTTTTAGCTTAAAATATTTTCAGAAAACCTGAGGGAAAAAAAATCACATGTGTTTTACTGGATTTTTGACAAATGGAGTACAAATGGTTTTAATTTGGATTGATGTGCTTATATGTGAAATCAGAGCTAGCAATCTGTAAATACACATCGTAATCATTCGGGACTAGATATGGCCTCTGCTCTCTCCATGCAAGAATCTCAACTTCAAAGACAACTTTGAGGGGCTGGAGGGAAGCGCAGCGGTAGAGGGAAAAAAAATTTAAAAATTTCCAAAAA
>PVKS010011814.1:0-55504 GCA_004027875.1 Aplodontia rufa | reverse complement strand
TAGGAGTTGGCCGCTTCTTCCTTAATAGAACTCCTATGGCGCATGCTGTAAAATCAAAATTAAATGAATGGGATGCAATTAAACTAAAAAGCTTCTGCACAGCCAAAGATTTAGTTGAGAGCATCAACAGAGAACCCACAGAATGGGAGAAAATTTTTGCCTGCTACACCTCAGACAGAGGGCTAATATCCAGAATTTACAGGGAACTAAAGAAATTAAAATCCAAACTCACAAAAAATCCAATTGATAAATGGGCTAAAGAACTTAAAAGAAACTTCTCTCCAGTCGAAGTTCAGAAAGCCCATAAATATATGAGAAAATGCTCTACATCATTAGCTATAAGAGAAATGCAAATCAAAACTTCAATGAGATAGCACCTCACTCCTGTTAGAGTGGCAAAAATGAAAAATACAAATGACGACAGATGCTGGAGGGGCTGTGGGAAAAGAGGAACACTACTACACTGCTGGTGGGACTGCAAATTGGTTCAGCCACTATGGAAAGCAGTATGGAGAATCCTGAAAAAATTAAGGATGAAACCACCTTACGACCCAGCTATCCCACTCCTGGGAATTTTCCCAAAAGATTTAGAATCAGCGTATTATAGTGATGTGGCTTCATCAATGTTTATAGCAGCTCAATTTACTATAGCTAGATTATGGAACCAACCCAGATGCCCCTCACTTGATGAGTATGATACAAAAGCTTTGGTTCATATATACTATGGAATACTACTCGGCCATCAGAGAAGACGATATTATAGCTTTTGAAGTCAAATGGATGGAGATGGACAGAATTATGCTTAGTGAAGTCTCCCAAGCTCAAAGACTTAAGGGCCGAATGGTTTCTCTCATCTGTTGATACTAGAATTTATGTTGAAGCAGTAGGACAGACGGATGACCTAACAAAGCCTCAAATTGAATGACTTTCAGTGCATCAGGGGCGAAAGCTCCCTAGGTAACTTGGAGGTGTAGGGAAGGGGATGGGGAGGGGGGAGGGTATATGAAGAACTCATAGGAGTCTGGTGATGGGGAAGATGGGGGAACCATTCCAGAAGCCGATGTTATTCCTACACTAGATACCCATTTAACACATGCGTTCTTCTGGGGGAAACGGCAATAGATGAAACCCATAGTAGCTTATCTATGCGTTAGCATTACCCCTGGTTATCAAACTTTATACACATTGATTGCTACAGTTTTGACAATGTTTCCCCTCATCTGTATCCTGTATCGCAATATACTTCTAATAAAGGTGGAAAAAAATAAATATAAAACTTAAAAAAAAGTATAAACTTCTTTGTATTTATGTATAAATACTCATTCTTTTAGCATTTATGAAGAATAGAATATCTACATTCACCATGTGGCACAAGAGATCACTTGACATTCTTGCGAACATTAAAACAAATTTGGCAGAATTTGACCAATAACACATCAACACTACACAAAACACAGTACCTGGGGACCACAATTTTACTCTCTGGTTTTCTGATTTGTACCTGTGAGTCACAAACTCAAGTAGCTTTGTGACTTTGTGTCTGTCTTATATCATTGAATACAAAGTCCTGCATAGTCATTTCACATCAACTTGAATGCCATGATATTGCTCTATGGTTAAATAATTTTGTATAAATACTGTATTTTTTCTCATTCCATCGATGGACACTTAGGTTGAATTCCTATTTTGACTACTGTGAATAACTGTACATGAACACAATAGTGCAGGTATGTCTTTATCATGTTGGTCTAAATTCTTATGGATACACATTTAGCACTTGAATTTCTCTATCATAGGCTCATTCTCCTTTTATGTTTCTATGTGTGGTGCTACAGATGATGCCTAAAAATGCTGTACCACTGAGATATATAATCCAAGCCCGATCTTAATTATTCATTTGGAGACATGTTGTCACCAAGATACTACGATTTGCCTCAAATTTGAAATCCTCTTGCATGGTTTCACAGTTAATTAGGATTATAATCTTTTTCACTGTGCTTACCTATTTTTATTTATTTAGTAGACTTTACCCCAAAAGTTCATCAACACTAGAACTTTCCTTTCAAAATACTAAAGGGAATCCTTCATACAGAAAAAATAAATCTGCACAGCAACACAAAACGTTTAAATTGTAAAGGCAAGAATAGATGCACACAATTATATTTGTCTGTAATGATGTATCACAGAACACTTCGGTTTGCAATAGAATTTAAAATCTTAAATCTCAATGTCAATGATGAAATCCAAACCCACAGCATATATAAAGGCAAGTGTGAGAGGAAGCAAATGATGACACTCTGAATATCCAAGACCCACAAATTCAACCATTAGGAAAACAATTGTAAGTAATATAGAAAAAAGCCCCACAAAGTAGGAATAACAAGTTCTTCCCCTTTAAATATTTTTGATCATAAATACATTCTTATGAAACCCCAGTCCAAACAAAAAGCTTGACTAATAGAATTAAATTGAAAAAACACAACTGTACATGTTCTACAGCAGACTCTAAATTTAAGGATGCAAATGGACTGAAAGCAAAAGTATATAAGAATATTATATACAAAAGTTAACAAAAAGAAAGCTACGGTGGGAAAATTATGGTATGCAAAACTTAGTCTTCAACAAAAATTATACAAGGCAAATATATTTTCAATTTAAAAAGTTGAGAAAGGCAAAGTAGATTGATGAATAAACATAAAAGGCAATAAAAGTTTCTGCAATAAAAGTTGATACATTTACAACTCAGGTGATACTTCCCAAATCTAAAACATAACAATTGAGAGAATTGAATAAAGAAGTAGAATGGAACTAGAAGAAACCCATCCTCACTTTCTATAAAGGAAAATGAAGTCAAATCAAATGATAATCACAAAACCAGACAATGAAAAATATTTTAAGCAAATCACATTTACATATGCAATGGAGTATATAAAAACTTGAGAATTATACCCATATACTCAATAGGAAATGGAATAGTATACTAAATAAACCACTCTTAGGGAATAAAAAAAGTTAATAGATATGAAAATATTAACATTATTTTCTAAGCATAACAGGACAATATTCAAAATGAAAAGTAGAAGGTATGTTGAAAATCTACACAGATACGGGTAACGTGGGGGAGATCATGCAATTAGGGCTGGGCTTAACTTACTTTGTCAATACCTATATATGCATGAATATATAATGATTCCTTCCAATATGGAAGACTACGTTGAACCTATGCTAAAACAAAACTATACATGTCACAATTCATTAAATGTTCTTGAACATGGTCCTGATCAATAATTGAAAAATAAAAACTTATTTGTACTATTCAAAGTTATCTGGAGACTCTATATAATATCTATCCAAAATCCAATATTGTTTTTTGCACAACTAGTACATGCTATTCTAGAAATTTTTATAGAATCTCCAAATCATATGAATACTGCAAAAATATTCAAAATAAAAACAAAACTGGAAGAATGCTATTTCCTGACTTAAAAACATATTAAAAGCCATAGAATTCAATTGCTAACACTGGCATCAAGTTACACAGGCATGGAATCCTGAGTGAGTGTGGTAACAAGCCGTCATATCTGTGGCAGACTATGACATTTGCACACCAATGTTACTTAAAATATTATCCAACAGAGCCTTCATTGGAAGCAAACCAAATACCCTGTGAAAGGAGTGCAGGAGGTAATTTGGAATACAAAAATTAGAATATTTTTCAAGTCATAACAGTTAAGAAATTGTGTGAAATCGATGATAAGGATAAATCTTAATTATGTTAACTGATATAAACATAAAAGGCATCTTGTGTTGCTTATAAACTGCCAACAAAAAGGCATACTGTAAAACTGATATCTAAACTAAAAAAACAAAGGAAAAAACCCATTTCTGAACAGGAATGGGAATGGATGATGTTTGATGGGAAGAGAAAGAAATGAACGTTTACATGCAAAAATTGCTTTTTGCTTTCTGAGATGCAGATTTGCTAGAGTTACTCTGCATGGCATTTGCGACTATATATCCAAAAAGAGAGTCATCATGAATTTTGATGTTCATTATATGATAGAACATTTCAGAGAAACTCAAGTGTTATTGTACATAAAGAGAGAGCTCTAGGTCTATGGAGAAGATGGCGATCTGAAGACAAAAGACCTCCCCTGCACCCTCGTGACTGATCAGGATATCTCCGGCTTCTCACCAGTATTTTGAGGTGCGTGTGGGGGAATAGCATGGTGAATCACCAGTTCTAATCTTAACACTGGTTCTGGGGAATAGAGACTTAGGAGCGGCCGGGGATTCTTTGTTCCGCACTGCCGCCGCCACAGCTGCGGCTGGCCCGCCGGCCGGCATTTGCACTCTCCAGCCTACATTCCCGCCTGCCTGATTCACTTCTGCAAAGAAGGACCCGCACAGCCTTTGAGGGTAAATGGATGGTTACGGAAGAGATCATGCTGAGTAAAATCAGCTTAACCCAGAGATCTAAGGGTCGATTGTCTCCACTCATCTGTGGAGGTGGGGACTAGACCCTGGACAATGAGAAAGTTGGTCTAGTAACATGAGTTAAATCCAGATATGATGTAATGCTTTACAATCTAATACTTTTTTTAGAGTTATAATGGGAAGGGGAAGGGAGGGATAAGGGAGGGTAATTGGGGGGGCACTCCTGGGGATAATTGCAATATCCAGAATATATACACATTTTATATTATTTTTTAAAAACTTGTAAGGTTGCCAAAAATAAAAAAAATATTTCTTTATTCTATTTTATAGACAGAAAAACTATTATATGAATTTGACTAACATCATATTTTCTTTTTATTTTAAAGAGATGTTACTTATTTAATCAAATTTATTTTTTTAAATAAAGGCATCATTTATTTAAAAAAGTAAAAGAGTATATAGAGAGAACATATAGAATGGGAAAACCTCTTTGCCTCCTGCATCTCATTAATATCCAGGATATACACAGTACCTAAAAAACTTAATACCAAAAACAACCCAATCAATAAATGGGCAAAAAAACTAAACAGATACTTCTCAAATGAAGAAATATAACTGTCAACAAATACATGAAAAAAAGCTCAACATGAGGCTGGAGCATTGGCTCAGTGCTTGTAGCGCTTGCCTTGCAATCACTAGGAATTGGGTTCGAACCCCAGAACTACATACACAACTACATGTTCGAGAAAAAAGGACAGATGAAAAAATGAATTAAATTCTCTCTCCCTGTCTCCTTAGAAAAAGAAGGCTCAATATCTAAAAATTAGAGAAATGCAAATTAAAACTACACTGAGATTTCACCATTCCAGTTAGAATGGCAATCATCAAGAATATGAAGAACAGGGGGCTGGAGCAGTGGCTCAGCAGTTACGGTGCTTGCCTTGCATGTGCAGAGTACACAAGTTCAAACCCCAGCACCATGTAGCCAACAAACAGAGTAACGAAAGCCAAGTGAAAAACTGAATAAAGTTGACTCTCGCTTTCTCTATCTCTCTCTCTCACTGTCCCTCTCTCTTTAAAAAAAAAAGAATATGAAGAACAAACATTGGCAGGAATGTGGGGAAAAGAGTACACTTCTGCATTGTCGGTGGGACTGCAAATCACTATATCCACTCTGGAAAGCAGTTTGGGGAGTACGGAACAAACTAAAAATGGATCCAACATTTGACCCAGCTGTCCATTCCATTCCTTGGTATATATCCAAAGGAGGTAAAATCAGCATACTGCAACAATGCAGCCACATTAATGTTCATGGCAGCTCAATTTACAACAGCAAAGTGATGGAACCAACCCAGGGGCCAATGAACTTACGAATGGATAAAGAAAACACAGCATATACACAAAATGGAGTATTACTCAGCTGCAAGAAAGAATGATATTATATCATTTACTGGCAAATGGATGGAACTGGAGGATATTATGGTAAGAGAAATAAGCCAGACTGAAAAAACTAAATGTCGAATGTTTTCTAGGAAATATGCAAGCTAACCCAACATAAGGAAAAAGAACAGAGGAATAGTTAAAGGGGAAGGAAATGGAGGAAGAAAGAATGAAATAGGAAAAGCTGATGGAAGGAATAATACTCAATTTGCTCATGTTTGTATATGAACATATCACAGTGAATCTCATCAATATTTGTATCAACGATTCACTAAAAATGCTATTTAGTAAATAACAGACCAGTAGAAAGAAGAGAAAGGAGGAGGAGGTGGAAGGGATACAGGGAATTGAATTAGAATAACTTACACTGCAGGATTTTTCTTAATTTATTTTTTATTAAGAAATTGATTTATTATACAATCAAATGCATAAAGTCACAATGCGATATGCATATATTCTTTTTAATGAAAAAATATTATATATATATATATATATATTCTGAAAATTAGATTTACCCCCCAGAGTCCCCCCCCCCCAATTACCCACCCTTATCCCTCCCCTCCCCTTTCCAAAACATCTCTAAAAATGTATTAGGTTGTATGACATAACACCTTATCCGGGTATGAAACATGATATGATAACTAGACCTCCTTTCTCCATGGCCAGGGTCTAGCTCCAGCCTCCACAGTTTAGTGAAGACATTCTCTGGGTTATGCTGATTGCACTCAACATGATTTCTTCCATAGCCATCTCTTTACCTTCAAAGTCTGCAATATTTGCTTCTAATTGCTGTGTAAAATTCCATGGTATTTATGTACCACAGGTTTTGGATCCACTCATCCACTGAGGGACATTTGGGTTATTTCCATAATTTAGCTATAGTAAATGGAGCTGCTATGAACATAGATATTGCTGTGTCACTGTAATGTGACAATTCTAAATCCTCTGGAAAAATACCCAGGAGAGGAATAGCAGGATCATGTGGTGGGCTCATCCCTAGTTTTTGGAGGATGCTCTACACTGCTTTCCAGAAGGGGCTGTACCAGTCTGCAGTTCCACCAACAGTGTGCTAGTGTGCCTATCTCTCCACAACCCCTCCAGAATGTTATTATTTATTTTCTTCATTTTTGCCAATCTGACTGGCATGAAGTAATGTTAATGTAGTTTTCATTTGCATTTCTCTGATTACTAGTGATTTAGAGCACTTTCTCATGTATTCACTGGCTTGATCAATGTCCTCTGTTGAGAATTTTCTACTTAGCTCTTTGGCCCATTTATTGTTTGAGGTGTTTGTGTTTTTGTAGTTGAAATTCTTGAGGATTTTGTGGATTCTGGACATGAGGCCCCTGTCAGAGGAATCACAGCCCATGAATTCTCTCCATTTCTGTAGGAAACCTCTTGACTCTTGATTATTTCCTTGGTGGTGCAAATGCTTTTAGCTGTATGATATCCCAATTTCTGATTTTTGACTTTATTTCCTTCACTTTAGGAGACATGTTGAGAAAGTCTTTGCCTACTCCCAAATGTTGAAGTGTTGGACCTAATTTGTCTTCCATCAGTTGCAAGGTAGCTGGTTTAATTCCAGTTCCTTGATCCATTTTGATTTGATTCTCTATGCAAGTAGAAAGATATGGGTCTAATTTCAAGTTTCTGCAAGTGGCTGTCCAATTTGTCCTGCACCATTTGTTGAAAAGGCTGTCTCTTCTCCATGTAATATTTTGTCACCCTTTGTCAAAAATTAGATATTCAAAGATTTGTGGGTTTATTTTAGGGTCTTCTATTCTATTACATTGGTCTTCATTCCTAACTTGTTACCAGTACCATGCTGTCTTTGTTACTATAGCTCTATAGTATAGTTTTAAATCTGGTATGGCAAAACCACCTGTTTCATCTTTCTTGCTTACTAATGTTTTGGCAATTCTAGGTGAATTTGAGAATTGCTTTTTTTATGTCTGTAAAGAATGACATAGGTATCTTAATAGGGAAAGCATTAAATCTATATAAAGCTTCTGGTAGAATAGCCATTTTTATTATATTAATTCTGCCTAACCAAGAGCATGGGACATCCTTCCGTCATCTCAATTGATGCAGAAAAGGCCTTTGACAAATCCAGCACCCTTTTATGCTCAACACTCTAGAGAAGATAAGGATCAAAGGATCATTTCTGACCTTTGTAAAGGCTATATATGCTAAACTCTCAGCTAGTATAAAACTAAACGGAGAAAAGCTGAAAGGATTTCCACTAAAATCAGAAACAAGACAAGGCTGTCCGCTCTCACCACTTTTCTTCAATATTGTTCTTGAGACCCTAGCTGGAGCAATTAGGCAAGAGAAAAAAAATCAAAGGGATAACTCTCCCTTTTTGCTGATGACATGATCCTGTATCTGGAAGATCCAAAAAACTCCATTAGTAAACTGCTTGAACTTATAAACATATTTAGCAAAGTAGCAGCCTACAAGATTAACACTCATAAATCAATAGCTTTCCTATACACTAATAATAACAGGACTGATAAAGAAATCAGGAAATCAGTCACATTCACAATATCTTCGAAAAGAATAAAATACTTGGGAATTAACCTTACAAGGGAAATCAAAGATCTCTACTGCACAGTTTTATACAAGTGTTAATGTTTTCTTCCGTTGTCAGATAGACCTAAAAAGAATAGGTGGTGGGAGGAAGGGACGGGAAGTGGGAATGCTGGAACTGAGTTAAAACAAGGTACACACAAGCCTTATAAGTATTTGATTTTATTTACTATTTTCACATATATGAAATAAATGTTCTTCATAGGCATAAGAATTATGTCACTATAATTGGATATAGTACAATAAATATATAGCCCAGAGAGAGAAGAAAAGGGACTAGGGAATAAAAGGAGGCAGGTGGGCTAATGCAGGGGAGGATGCTACAGAAACATATTCCTCTATTGTTTGCATCTACGCATGTGTGACAACAAATCCCAGTACTATATACTATCATAATGCACCAATAAAAAATGAAAAGAGTTCTGATAAGGGAATTGTAATGAATTAGTATATAAATACTATGAGAGAAACCGCTTTATGATATTAACATATTACAATGGTTTGAACTAGAATTCTCCAGAAATGTGCACATATTTCTGAAACACCCACAAATAAATGAAGAACTGTCAGGCCAATCTGACCCTCCCAAGCAAAGGGGAGTGTGTGGGTTTTGAATTTGAATATACTAGGACATCACTGGAAGAACAACAAGAGACCTCAAAGAATTTTTTTTCAACTACTGTCATTTATTGAGCAATTTCTATATATCAGACTTTAGTATAAGCACTTTAAAAATCTCATTAACCATTTATTTTTTAAAAATCAACTGTTTTAATGTGTTTTATAAAATTTTAAAATTTATACACTACTAATGATCATCAATAGATGCTGAACTGAATAGCGGTGACCTCAAAGAATTTGACAGCATGATAAACATAAGCAGCACATGTTCTTCTATGATACCAAGAGAAACAAACCTAAGCTCCTGAAAAATCTTTTCTGCTGGATAACTTCTCAATCAACATTTTGAAGTTTGGCTTTCTCCTTAACTTTTGGACGTTTCATCTGTTTTCTCTGCTATGTGTAGGTATAATGTTTTATATCACTGAATTTCTCTAAGTACCACTTATCTATAGCAAAGGATATATATCAACCCAAGAAAGGCAGAGATTAATGATTAAAAGAACTGTCACTAGCATTTTCCTGTCTTAAACAAACAAAAAGTCCAATCTCTGTTCTTGAAAGCAAGAACCTGGGGCTAGAATAGTGGCTCAGTGTTATCACACTGCATGGTATGCATGAAGACCTAGACCTGGGTTCAAACCCCAATATGACATATACAACTAAGTGTTGGAACAATGAAAACCAGGTGAAAAACTAAGTAAAATTGATTCTCTTTCTCTCTTCATCATCTCTCTTTCTTACGAAAAAAAAAAACCAAAAATGAAAGCAAGCAACGATCTGAAACTTATTTTTTATAGAGAAGTCCTCAAAACATACTCTATAAGAGCAGGAAATTTAACACTGTTAATGAATTAGGAATTTTGAATACAATATATGCTTACCCACGAAAACCAGATTTCTGTAGTTCTCCAACATCACATCTCTATATAAATTCCTTTGAGAAGGCCCCAGGCATTCCCATTCCTCTTCAGAGAAATCAATGGCCACATCATTGAAAGTCAGCCGTTCCTGAAATAAGAACATTTAAACAGCACATTGACCAAATGATCATTCAGAGTTTTTAATGTGACTGAAGATAAAAGTTAGTAGAATTGGCTGTCATGTAGATTAGTGACTTTAATTAGCTAATAAGATACTTTTAAAAATATTAAAGCTCTTTATCATCTAACTCTGAAGAAAAAGAGTGACTGATGTAAGTTCAAAAAGGTTCCATATACTCTGCTTTTATGAAATAAAACATAAGCTTAATGAATCAACAAGAAAATATGCATTGTAATTGCAATTTTATACTTCATAAGAAAAAGAGTATATTTTGATATAATCCCATGTATCCTGTCTCACCATAAGAGTATGATCATAGCAATTAACAGCAAGAAAAACAATAGAAAGTACATAAATACTTGGGGATTGGATATTACCCTCTTAAATGAAAAATGGATCAAAGATGAAATGAGAATAGAAGTCAAAAAATACTTAGAAACAAATAAGAATGATGAAACAACGTATCAAAATGCCTGGGACAATCGGAAAGCATTTTTCAAAGAAAAAGGGCAGTGAGAGAGAGAATTTTTATTCAGTTTTTCACATGGCTTTCACTGCTCTGACACTTAGTTATGTACGTGAGTGCTGGGGTTTGAACCTGTGTACTCACGCATGCTGGCCAAGTGCAGTAATTGCCAAGCCACTGCTCCAGTCCTGGAAAACATTCTTAAGAGGTAAAATTATAGCACTGACTGCCCTCATCAAAAGGCAGGAGAGAAGACACCACTAGAAGGACCCACGTCAGGAGCAGCCCTGCTCAGGACCAACCAGGGGAGGTTCTACAACAGGAGCAGCCCTGTCTACCTGACTCCCTAGGTTCCAGTTGGGGCCTGTTTGAGTCCTGCCTGAAGGTGCGCAGGACACCACCTATAGGACCACCATTCAGAGCAGCCCTGCTCAGGACCTACCAAGGGAGGTTCCTGGCCTGGAGCAGCCCCACCTACCAGACACCTCAGGTTCCTGTTGATATCTGTCCTGTCAGAAGGGGCTCAGTGAAATCCTTGAGGCTGAAAATGTGTGGTCTCCGTTATCAGGCATGCTTTTCATCAGGAATCTTACAGGATGTCTCAAGTAACAGTTCCTAGAGAATGCTTCCCACATGATGGTGATATGGAGAGCACCATCCACTACTAGAGTTTTGGAGCCATCTTTCACATAAGGAAAAAAATCCTTATATGCAGAGAAAGAATATCAAAACCTAAGCCAAGGGTTACTTGGAGAAAACTCAGTAGAGCTGAGGGTGAGGAAAGAGGGCCAATGCAAGACTCCCTGAAAATTTCCACCTCCCACCCATAAATCAAAACTGTAATGTAGAAAAACACTTTATACTTCAGCTTATTTGAGGAACAGGATGAGTCTTCTTGTCCACTCACCTAGGGCTTGGAATGGATCTGTTCCCTAGTAATGCATCTGCAGGAGGGTCAGGAATATACTTGAAATTCAATAACTGATATCCATGGGGATATACATGGGTGAAATGCATCTATGATAGGAAATATGCAGAAAATTTCGGAGGCTGAAGGAAGTTATCATGAAAGGAATTTGATTTCTCTCATATTGAGTATGTAATCTGTGGTGACAAAGTCAGTTCCAGCCTTTTCTAGTTTTACACAGGCCCTCACAATTCAGGCATGGGGGCTACTGCTCATGAGGAATCTTGAAAAAATTTACCAGATTCAATATTTCATACAATATAGTTTTGCTTCCATTGTACATTTTCAATAAAAGACACAAATTTGTGCTTCAAACATGATTGTATTATTTGATTTTCTTTGTGTTTCCTTGTGATCATCAGAGTCAGTTGGTCAGTTCCCACAAAATGACCTTAGGATTTGTACCTAATAATGTTGAATCTGCTGATCCATGTATATTATCATAATTTTAATAAAATGAATCTTATGGTCACTGAATATTAACTGCTTTCCCATTTCTTTCCATAATGTTTGCATTTTATTTTCACCTTTGCTTTTTACTTTGTAGGGGATGGGTCTTAAATTTATATTATTATTTTTATTTCAAATTATTTCACTGAACATATGCCTGTATTATTCAAGGTCCTTCAGATAAATGAAATCAATAATAATATAAATGTAATGTGCATATAAAAGGCAACTTATTATATTGATTCACATGATTGTGGAATGAAGACTCCAAAAACTGTTGCCTGCATATTGGCAAAACTGGGAAACCAGTAACAGCCCAGTCCAAGGAGCTGGAATCTTTTCAATTCATTGAGTGCAATGAAGCATCTATGGTTCAAGAATAAGGGCTTAGAAGACCCTCATAGAGTGAATGGTGCAAGTCCATATTCAAAGACTGAAGAATCTAAGGTCAGATGTCCGCAGCTGATACAATCAGAAAAAGAAAGAAAGAAAAAAAAGAAGCAAAACAGCCATACCAGAAGTTTGGAGCACAAGGCAACAGCAACTTCTCCCTCTGCTTTTCTTAAAAACAAACCTGCTGGATGGTGCTGTGACATATATTCATGTCAGATCTTCCTCACTCCTTTCTGACCCAAACTTCTAGATTCAAGCTGTGACAAACCCAGAGATATTCTATTTGATTTTCTATGGATTCCTCAATCCAGCCAAGTCGACAGTGCAAATCACCCATTACAGTAACTACAGAGAGGAAACCCATTTTAAGAAATAACTGTATGTCCAAGTTTATTGCAGCACTATCCAAAATGGTCATTTTTTGTAAGAAAATACATTTATTTATTTATTTATTTATTTATTTGTATATGATGCTTTGGATTATGTAGAGTGCATCACACACACTAGGCAAGCAGTCTGCCACTGACCTGCAACCCAACCGCACAATAGCCATTTTATGAAAACAACCTAATATCGATCAAAGAATATCTGAATATGAAAATATATAAGAAATATATAAACTTATAACATATATGTTAATATATATAGACATACATATGTAGATCTCTATATACAGATATCTATATATAAATCTATATATCTATATATATCAACACACATATTATATATGTGTGTGTGTGTGTGTGTGTGTGTGTGTGTGTGTATACACACACACACATATAATCTTTTTAAAATTTTTAAATTATTTTGAGACAGAGTCTTATAAGGTGCAGAGAGTCTCACCAAGATGCTGAGGCTGGCTTCAATTTTGTGATCCTCTCCAACAGCCTCCTGAGTCCTTGGTATTAAGGAAAGCCTATCACCATGCCTGGCTTATATTTGAGCTTTTAAAAGAAAAATGGTATAAATGGGAGTTGTGGCAAAAGTTAAAGGTCAGCTCCATTAATTTAGCAAGATGCTCTCTTAAAATGAAAAATAAAAATGACTGGGATTATATCTCAGTGATAAGGTGAAACTGCATTTAAATCCCAGTAACAAAAGAATATTCTGTCATTCACAATAACATGGATGAAGCCAGAGAACTTCATAAGTGAAATGATCCAGACACAGAAAGAAGCACATTGCATACTCTATTTATGGAACTGCATACTCCATTTATGGGTTTTATTAGTATATCAATTGTACATATTAATGGAATTCAGGGCAATATTTTCACATACACATACACATGCGTTAATAATATCCAAGTATATTTCTTCACAACTGATGCTCCTAGGATTCTCCCCAGCAACATCCCAATCAATAGTCTACTCTCATATAAATTTTTAGTTATAAATGATGCTTTTGTTTTTATTCTTTTAGCATTACATTATCCAATGCCACCTATGTTGCTTAATATTACAGGACTGTTTACTAATATCTGAGTAAAAAACCATTATGAGTACATAACAATTTATGATGGATATGCTGAGCTATATATCTCTGATTTTTCTCTTTATATGCATTTCTAAACTGAGTGATATACAATTTAATTTTATACAACAAAAGAAAAAACATATCAACAGAAACTAGGAAACTATGCTCCTTGGCCTAATTTTGTCAAATAGGAAAGAGCAATCCAAAGCATGAAAAAATATCATTCCTCTATTTGATTTTAAATTTGCTAATAAACAAATAACATGCTAAATCTCTTTGAACCTGTCACACACTAAGCTGATACTGGAGTGTTAAGTAGATTACATTATATAGAAAAGCTGAGCTTGTGCAAATAATGAAATAAAGCACTAGGGTGATAGTAGATAGAGGATTCATAATCTTTCTGCACATTTCTATTTTTAGTGTTCCATTTATTTAGCCCAATACTTCCAGGTTCTCTTCATCCATCAAGTTATACACAACAGAAATATTTAGTAATTTGTGTGTGTGTGTGAGAGAGAGAGAAATGTGATAGACACAGTGATAGTGTGAACTTTGCCATTCCTTGGCTGGTTTCTGCCAAAAGCTAGGCAAGAAGTTCTGCCCATGATGATCCTCAATGCATCTCTGGGATGACATTTCTCTTCATGCAAGGTACATCTGGAGCAGAGTGGATATGGGCTTCAGAGGTAGAATGGGGGTGAAGGGAAAGGGAAGTGATGCTTGTGGGTGTGTGGATGAGGTACGAAAGTTATGACTTGACCAAAATTCTATCCATTATCACCTTTTTAGAAATGTGTCCACTGCACTGTTCACATTCTTGTATCCTCTATCATCCTACATTGAAACCTCAGGGATTCTATTATTCATACCCTGGTAGCTCAGTATTGATTTTCTCAGACATATTTTCCTCACACATTGAAGTACCTAGTCTGATTTCCTAAGAGACCTTGATCCAATGTCTCAATTTCTTCTGTAATATCTAGGGAACCTTTTAATACTGAAACAGCGGCAGGTGAATCAATACTTGGAGTTCAACTTCCTAGGATATGGAGAGCCATCTCCTCTTTTTGTGGCCTCCATCTTCTACACGCAAAAAATGGATACAGTAATACATGCAGGCAATTCCACATCTCATCGTGTGCCAACCTATATTAATATGAATGTAAAGATGTAATCCCTGCCAGGGAGGTAGCACACACATGTCATCCCAGCTACTTGGAGAATCAACCTGGGGGATCACAACTTTTGAGTTCTGCCTCAGTAACTTACCAAGATCCTATCTCAAAATAAAATAAAAAGACATGGTGATATAGCTCACTGATAAAACATATCTAGGTATTATTCTCAGCACTACAGAGATAAAAATCAATTCCTGTCTTCTTTCTATAAATGCAATATCTGCAGAAACAAGGAGGGGATTCAGGGATGATGCCAGATCTTCTGAAAACAAGCCACATATTCTAATTTTGAAGGTTTAATATTCTATGCCTTTCTAAAAATTATTCCAAAATATTGTGGTTTTGACTCTAGAGTAACTAGGATTGTTTTTTAATTTCACATTTGAATATTTTTTTCTTACGTATATAAACAGCTGATTGCTCCTGAAACCTCCTACAAAACACAGGTGACTTGTAGCTTCCAATAACTTTTAGTGAATTCCTAACTTGAAAATACCCACTTTAAAAATATTTCTACCTCATACCTCATTTAGAAAAAAAATACAAAACTGAAACAGGAAGACATACAAGCAGGTTTCAAAGTTATTTTGACAAAGATAAAGATACTAGTGAGAATCTCAGCAACATTCCAGTCCAAATTAAAATTTATAAATGAAGAAAAATCTAAGCCCAAAGCCAGCAGAAGACAGGAAAATAATCAAGATCAAAGCTGAAATCAATGAAATTGGAATAAAAAATAAGAATTGATGAAACAAAGAGCTATTTGTTGAAAAAAATAAATGAAATTGATAGAACCCCTAGCTAATCTAACTAAATGAAGGAGAGAATCAAAGTAAGTCAACAAAGTCACTAACAAAAAGGGGGTGATCATCACTGACCCTGTTGAAATCAAAGTATCAAAACGTATTTTGAAAAACTATACTCCTCTAAATCGGATAATCTGGAACACATGGTCAAATTTCTAGACACAGACAACATCTCCAAAGGATGATATGGAAAACCTAAACAGCACAATGACAAGTTCTGAAATCCATATAGCCATTAAGAGTCTTCCAAATAAGAAAAGCAGAAGACCTGATGGATTCCCCACTGAGTTTTACCATGAGCAAATACCTCTCTTTATTAAGCTATTCCATGAAACTGAAAAGGAGGGAACTCTCTGGAACACTCTTTATGAGGCAACCATAACTCTGATAAGAAAACCCAACAATGATACATTAAAAGAAGAAAACTACTGGGCTGGAGCTTTGGCTAAGTGTTACAGTGCTTGACTGGCACCTGTGAGGACCTGAGTTTGAGCCCCAGAATCACATACACAACAAAGCATCAGAGCAACGAAAGCCAAATGAAACACTAAATAAAACTTTGTTCTGTTTCTCTCTCTCTCACTGTCCCTCTCATTCCTGAAAGCAAGCAAGCAAGCAATCAAGAAAGAAAGAAAGAAAACTAGAGACCAAGATCCCTTAAGAACATCTACACAAAATCCTTAATAAAATTCTCATAAACCACATTCAAAAACACATCAAGAAGATAATTCATCATGATCAAGAGGGCTTCAGTCCAGGGATATAAGGCTGATGCAACACAATGCAAAATCATAAACATGGTTCATCACTTAAACAGAATTAAGGAAATAAATTCATATGATGATCTTAATTAATGCAGAAAAGGCCTTCAATAAAATCCAACACCCATTTATGCTCAAAACTGTACAGAAAATAGGGATCAAAGGATCTTATCTTCACTGTGCAATGGCCATATATGTCAAACCCTTAGTTAGTTTAGTACTGCATGGAGAAAACTTGAAACCATTTCCAGTAAACTCAGGAAGAAGACAAGGCTGCCCTCTCTCACCACTTTTATTCAACAAAGTTCTTGAGACACAGGCTGGAGCAATCAGGCAAGAGAGGGAATCAAAGGGATAAGATAGGTAAGGAAGAAGTCAAACAATCGCTTTTTGCTTATGACATGATCCTATAACTGGAAGATCCAAAAAACTCCATCAGAAAACTGCTAGAGCTTATAAACGGATTTAGCAAAGTAGTAGGCTACAAGATCAACACTCATAAATCAATAGCTTTCCTATATACTAACAATAATAGGGAAGAAGAAGAAATCAGGAAATCAGTCTCATTCACAATACCCTCCAAAAGAATAAAATACTTGGGAATTAATCTAACAAGGGAAGTAAAAGATCTGTACAATGAATATGATTAAAGAACTGAAAAGAGAAATTGCAGAAGACCTGAGAAGATGGAAAGATGTTCCATGCTTTTGGATAGGCGTACTTAAAATAATTAAAATGACCATTCTGCCAACAATTTCAAACTACTAAGACTTATAGTTTAAAATTTTAATCTAGAAATTCTTATCTCCTAATACACTTCTCAATGTTATTGCCACAATGTTACAGATTCCAATGGAAATCTCACCTAATGTTTAGCAGTCACCTTGATTAAAATGTTGTTCACAAACAGAAACTATTGATATTAATTATTGATTCAGATTTTTTTCTCTCAATTTCTTAAGAGAGAGAGAAAAGGACTAATTTTATTAAGCTTTGCACATGGCTTTGTTGCTCTAACACTTCATTATGTAATTTACTTCTTTGTGTATTTCGTTGCTGTACATTGTGTGTCAATCACTGTTAAGATATAACACAGAAACTAATATCAGTTTGTTCCAGGAAGTTTCTTTCTCAGGCAGAAATTTATTAGGGAAAATAGAAACCTATAAAAAAGCAAGTTCATGGTGTATGTTTTATGTGAACTAGAATAAATTTAATTTCATCCAAAGTGAAAACTTCTTTAAGTGTTTGCCTGTTATGTGTTAATTACATTTCAGTTAAAACATAATCATGCTCACTGAGCAATGAATAGAGCAAAGAAAGTTATTAGAGCTGGAATACATAAAAGTATCATATGCACACTGATACATGGTAGAAATAATTAATATTTTCAAGAAAACATGTTTGATATTTCAGGAATCCAACAGTGAAAAATTTATGTTAAACATATGTATGTTATGAGTTAAAAGGGTTCTCTTTTTTTCATACATTATTTAATTTCTTTACCCAGAGTGCTGTGTTGTTCTGATCTATGTGTCCTTTTATTGTTCAAATTTTTTCTTTGTAGAAAATATGCCTTTGGTTTTGGTGCTCTTTTTCATACTTCAATGAGAATTGAAGCAAAGCTGTTCTACAAGTAAAAACTAAAATTCTGTGTTTGAAGAAACATTCTTTGTGTTTAACTCATATCCTTGGTATTTCTGCTCCTTAATACCTTCCATTTTTCATGACTAATGAGAAACAGTTGTAGCAAATTGCCCAAAACAGATACTTTAGTGAGAACATAGTGAGGTATTTTGACTGTGTTAAACAATTTTTAGTTGTGACTAGGAAATTACCTTCATAAAAAGTGGTATCACAATGATTGCATTAATACCAATAATACAGAGGCTGAGGGATGGCTCAGCAGTTACTGCTCTTGCCCAGCATGCACAAGTACAAGAGTTCAAACCCCAGCACCACGTACCCAACAAAGACTCAAAATCACAAAAGTCACATGAAAAATTGAATAAAACTGATTCTCTTTGTCTCACTGTCCCTTTCTTTAAAAATAAAAAATACCAATAATACATATATAAAGACCTACAAAGTCAAATATTAGTCATTTAAATAAACTTTCTTTTGAATAGCTAAACATGCAGTTTACATGGAAGTACTGTTGGACCATGTTAATCATAACATGTTGAAAGAAATCTGAAATTACCTTAAGTAATTGAGCACAAGTAACTCAGGATTCTCACCAATATATTAACAATGATTATCTCTGTAGTGAGGTTTTGGTAATTCTTATTTTTAATTCAGATCCTTCTTTTTGCTTGAAAATATATTGTCATCAGAAAAAAAAAAGGATCGGGGCTGGAGCAGTGGCTCAGTGGTTACTGTGCTTGCCTGGCATGCACAAGTACTGGAGTTCAGACCCCAGCACCACGTACACTGTGAAGTGTCTGAGGAATGAAGGTCACATGAAAAACTAAAACAAAGATTGCTTCTCTCTCTCTGTCCCCTCTTTCTTAAAAAAAAAGAAAGAAAAAAAAGATGATCAAAAGAAGCTGCTCCTCTGTTTTCTACAATTACATGTGAAACCTGTCTTCAAATATTTTGACAGAATTATTATTCTCCCAAATTAAAGATGTCATTTAAGATACTCAAGTGCATATCACAGGATAATGCTTTCAGAAATTGCTATGATACAGATTTTTACCCTTTGGACAAGATAACAATTACTGAAAAAAAAGAAAGGGAAAAAATCACTCTTTATTTCACTTCTTATAAGCAGTTACCCAATATAGTTTTTGCTCTGAGCTCAATTAAAGGGCTCCAATAATGGATGAAAGGGTAAGGCCAACATGTAAGACCTGCTGCCACTATTAAAGATGAGTTTCTATCCACACTCAGTATGCATAATAAGCAATTATACCACTCAGGGATGAGTTCAAGGTATTGGGTGTTTATAAATATACTAAACTGCTCACTGGAGGTCATAAATGTATGCTGACATTTATCTTTTATCATTGACGAAGGATTGACTTGTATCACTTGTCACTGACACTGAACACCAAAATGAATTGAAATTGTGTCTGTGAAATAGGTTTCTTTGGGCTGGAGTGGTGGCTCAGTGGGTACAGTGCTTGCCTGGCACGTACAAGGATGCAAGTTCAAGCCCCAGCACCAAGTACACAATAAAGTGTCAGAGCAATGAAAACCACATGAAAAACTAAATAAAATTGATTCTCTATGTCTCTCTCTCACTGTACCTCTCTTAAAAATCAAATAGGTTTCCTTGATACTGTGACACTTACAAATGAACCTTTAAAGGCTGCACTTTTTCTTTACAATATTTCAATTGTATGTCACTCTGAAGTAGAGGCTTTTATGTTAAATTTATCACATCTTTCCAAGATCATTTCACTGACTAAGCTTCTGGTGCACACTTCATCTCTGAAGGAATCTATTTTTTCCCTTCAACTCAAAACAAAGTTTATATAAACAGCACTCTCAGAACAGGATATGTAATCCTTTTAAAAAAAGAGAAAAAAAACATGGATAGAGTAGTGAATTACTGTTTAGACAGCCAAGTTAGTTAGAAGGCTTATCATCATGGAGTTTTCAAGATAAGACAATTCATTTACTGAAAATATAATTTTCCATCTGCTTTGTAGTATAGAAATTAAGGAAGAAAATACTTCATTGATCTGATCCAAGATCAAAGCCCATACATCAACAACTTTCCTACAATCTAGCAGTAAATCAACCAATGAAGAGATCAGGAAAACTAACCCATTCACTATAATCTCAGAATAAATTTAAAAAATAAAATACCTGGGAATTATTTTAACCAAAGAAGCAAAAAAGCTCTACAGAACACTTAAGAAAGATAATGAAGCAGTCCTTAGAAAATGAAGACATTACATGTTCTTGGAATGGCAGAACTAATATTGTTCAAAATAGCCATACTTTCAAAAGTGCTATGGAGATACAATGCAATCCCCAAAAATACCAAATGAAATTCTTCACAGAATTGGAAAAACAATTCTTCAGTTCATTTGGAAAAATAAAAGACTCAGAATACCCAAAGAGAAAAAAAAATACTGAGCAAGAAAGTGAAGCAGGAGGCATCACAATACCTAATCTGAAATTATACCACAGAGCTGTGGTTAAAGGAAAAAAGTATGGTATCGGCATCAAAAAAAAAAAAAGGTATGAAAAGCAATGGAACAGAAGAGAAGACACAGACAAATCCACAAAACTATATTCTTCTCATATTCAACCAAGAAGGCAAGAATGTATCAGGGAGGAAAGCCTTTTCAATAAATGGTGCTAGGAAAACTGGATAGTTTTGTATTAAAAAAAACAAATTAGATTCTTATCTATCACCCTGAAAAAAAACAAAAACCTCTAAATCCAAATAGATCTGACCATGAAACCTACAAAGACTAGAATTAAAACAGGGTCAGCATTCCTTCATCTACAGGCTGGCACCAGCTTCTTTAAGAAAACCAA
The DNA here is from genome assembly GCA_004027875.1 of Aplodontia rufa. Classification (NCBI taxonomy): domain Eukaryota; kingdom Metazoa; phylum Chordata; class Mammalia; order Rodentia; family Aplodontiidae; genus Aplodontia; species Aplodontia rufa. Next base: position 34,373 of record PVKS010011814.1, on the reverse strand, counting down.
CATAGCACATAAAATAAAACTGAGAAACAATAAGTGGGACACCATTAAACTGAAAAGCTTCTGCATAGGTAAGGAAAAAGACTGTGAAGGGAAAACCTGCAGAATGGGAGAAAATCTTAACAGCTATCCCTCTGATAGAGGACGAATATGCAGAAAATAAGAAGAACTCATAAAACTTACCACCAACAAATTAGTTAAAAAATGTTCAATGTCTCTAGCAATAACAGAAAGGCAAATTAAAAATACAAAATGACATCAAGATTTCATCTCACTGCAATAAGAATGGAAGATATCAAAATCACCAATAATAAATGCTGGTGAGCTTGCAGGGAGAAAGGAAACCTTGTCTATTGCTGTTGGGATTGCAGAGCAGTTGAAACTCTGGAAAGCAGTATGGGACTCCTTTAAAACCTAGAGATAGAACCAACCTAGTAATCTAGCTATCCCACTCCTGGGTCCTTCTCATACAACCTAAAGTGCACATAAAACAGAGACACACCAAAGTTAAAGGCACGATTCACAACAGCTGAATTATGAAATCAACCCAGATGCCTGTTACTAGATGAAGGGTTTAAGAGATTGTGGTATACACACACAAAGGAGGACTACTCAGCTTTTACAAAGAATGAAACTACGACATTTACTGGCAAATGGGTGAAAATGCAGAATATTTATTAGGCGAAATTAATCAAACTAGAAACACAATATTGTATGTTTCCTCTCATCTGTGGAAGCCAGAGCTGAAACAAAGCAAAAATGGAAGAGAACAAGACTACATAAAGTACCAAAGACAAAATAATAGTTGAACCAAAGAAAGTCTAATAGAGGAAAGAGGAAATGTGATGGTGAAAGAACAGGATGATGAGAAGGACAGTAAAAGGGATGAGGCAGAAAAGTATATTTTTTACTTATGAAGAGAAGAAAGGGGCCATGGGAATCGAGGAGGGACTGGGGAGTGCTTGGGTAACCAAATTATATTGTGGGCATGTAATAATATGGAACATATTATATACAAATTTAATGCCTCAATAAAAACGATTAAAAATTACATAAGGTACATGCACATAACTGGTCAAACAAGATCACTTATTTCCTAACTTCTTCATGAAATCACAAAATATACGTTTGAAAAGGGTTCCTGAGACATTTATGGAGAGAGAAAAGAGAAAGACTTCCTGACTTCTAGCATACAAGGAATAAAACAAATCAAAAGTAAGCAAGCTCAATATTTCACTTTTACCTTGAATTCTATCAATGGATGAAAATTGCAGGACCAATCATTCAGATATGTTGTATAGAAACAGGAGGCCAATGTAAAGTCAACAACGTTCAGAGAGACTCTTAGAATATGAGAAGAAATGTAACATGACACAGTGCTTCATAGCTGCACTAAAGCCTCCTTACCTTGTCCTGTTCAGCGTGAAACTCCATAAAACTGTCTTCCAATGGTTGGTGACACTGGACTTTGGTCTGCTTCTGCCAGCTGGTGGGTACTGGCCAAGATGTAGGCCTTTGCAGCCTCCACAGAGGACAGACCTCTGCAGGCAGCTGTGCTTAGCCCACTCTGCAGCCTGTGGTGCTGTAGCTCTTCCAGGTAACAATGCCCTCGTTCCCCACTGCAGAACTACTTCTTGAAATAACAGGATCCACAACTCTTGCACTAGGAGACAAGACACTCAGTAACCAGTTTTTCTTCAGAGGACTGTGCGAAACTAGGGATTTATATAGAACTAGACTAACTGCTATTGGTCCAAATTTATGCAAATTAGGGTTTGAGAAAGGTATCAATCCTTTTGGTTCAAATTTATGCTAATTAGGGTTTGGAAACTTACTAAGGCTATCGGTCCAAATTTATGCTAATAAGGGTTGGGAATCCCATTAATGCTATTGGTCAAATCTGAAGCCTCACGTTCATTCATATTTGCCTTGCTTTCATTTCCTCCTGTTTCTGAGGAAGTGAAATCACACATGATCAGTGGGGTGTGGTGGAGCTGCAAAGCTGGGTGAAGCAGGATAAAGCAGTGGGCATCCCCTCCTTGCCCACAAGTGTGCCTGTACGTGCATTGTTGTGTGTTGTGTGGGTGTGCGGGGGTGATTTTTCTGCATGTAATGGAAGAATGAGCTGATTTGGGGGAGAATTCAATTCAATGAAACTGATTATTCTCACAATAGTTCCAAGTTAGTTAGTTTCAAAACAACTAATTCTTTAATTTCAGCCATGTATGTACACAAAGTCTGAATTTTCCATTTGCTTAAATGACTCACAGAATAGCTTGCTGCAACACCCTAGTGTAAATGATAAACCCCAACTCTCTTCCATTTGCTTTTAATATCTTTCATGATGGTATTTTACAAGGTGACACACCTGCTCAAAACATTCAAATAATTTCTTCTTGCCTATCCAAAAAGTGAGCCTTTAATTATGTCATTCTGCCCAAGTGGAAGATTTTTAACTCCTCAGTCTCTCCAAATTATAGATTTCCCTTAAGCCCCAGTGTCTCAACTCCTCTACAAAGCCATCCAGAAATATTACAGGTTTCATTAAGTTTCTCTTCTTTGAATTCATATTGCATTTAGCACTTGAAATTTCAAAATTACCACTTTATCTGTGGCAGAGCACCTAGTACACAGTCACTTCACGAACACATGTAAACTTAGCTCATGAACTTACCAGCTGACTTGTTTACCATTGGACCAGGGATGTACCTGAGGCATAATAACAACCTTACAAATTATAATTCATTGGGTAAAAAACAATGTTTCCCTCTGTCTCTATCATTTTCTTCTGACTCATTCATTTGGATAAGCATACTATAGTTGTAGGCACTATTCTAAATATAACAGAATGGAGCCAATCTTCATTGATCTTGAGCACACGAAGATTCTGGAAAGGAACACTGACCATCACTTTCCTTCATTTTCTACCAAAAAATGTGTTCATGACTGAATATGATGTTCGTGACCAGAAAACAAACCCCATCTAGTAGGACAAGAGCTGCTCAAGCTGGTACCAAAAGCTGTCAGTGACACAAATGACACTGAGTGTCTGTCATTACAGATTAGTTTACAGTAAGAAAGTGATTCTCATTCACATGATCCAGGCCATCAAAAGACACCTTATGCACTAATTTGCATAACCAGCAGTTACTGAAATTACACCAATTTTAAACACCATTATGAGGATGGAAGAGACACAAGAGGAGAAGGAGTGAAAGAACAGGATGGAGAAGGATTGGTGGTGCACATGAAATAGAAAAGTGAAGGAAGGTGGATTTTTGCCATTCTCCCTGGCACTATTAATAGCCAATATACCCATGATTCAAAACAAAAAATGTAGACACTATCATCAAGGAATATATATGCATATCTGAGATATTATTTTATTTATAAGATTCTTTCCCATAGGAAGTCAAAATATACTTTACTGCACTGCATGAAATAAGAGAGTGGAAAAAAGGAAATCTAGATGCCAGCATTATAAATGCATCACAATGACAGGTAATGTTCCATAATGTGGTGAGACTCCCATGGATACAGGTAGGGGAAAGAGAAGCAGAGATGCCTTTAATGACAGTAGGAAGACAAAAGCTGCACTGGTTTCTGCATAGCTTTTGAAATCCTGATGGCACTAGACCCACAATTCAGGTAGAACATTATGCTAACTTCTTAACCTTGCTTCAAAATGTACTAAAAATTACATGGACATTTCTTTCGGAAAATCTTTTTCCTTCCTGTTCATATATTTTATCACCACCATGACTAATAAAGTAGTCATATTTTTATGTCATTATGGTTGGCCTGTGTTACTTTCTGAGTTCTTTTAAGAGTCACAATTCTTTCCATTGGGGAGAAAAATAATTGGAGTAAAGAATAACTGAAATGATGACATTTAAGTTTTGAACATGCAAGATATGCAGAGATAGAAAGTTTTTACAATACATATGGATATAGAATAGCATTAAAAGCAAAACAAATCAATACCAGTTCTTTATTTTGTACCCTACCTTCTAGGGAACAGACTCTAATTATATAGCGCTTTTTATAAAAAAAAAATAGGAATCCCTGAAAAAAAGTTGCCTTTTTGATTTATACCTGTTACCTATAAAGTATTACAATCTGCTTAGAAAACAATATTGAAGATCAAATGCAAAAAAAATTGTGTGCGTTGCTGGACAATAGAACCCAGGGCCTCACACATGCTCAGCCACATCCCCAGCCTTGATGTCTAAGTGCTTAACCTACCTGTCTCCTCAAACACTGTCCAACTCAACAAATCCCAACCTTAACTCATCTCTCCCCTGTGGTCCTCCAGTCCCTCCCTGTAAAGTCTTCTCCAAACTTCAAGGGATGCATCACTTTCTACCAAGCTGCCCAAACCATGATCTAAGACTTATCTCTGTGTTTTTTTTCAACCCTTGCACATGATCAGCCTCTAAAGTCATAACAATTCTTCCTTCTAAATGACACATCTTCTAAATTCATTACTTTGTTCCATCATCAATACCAACATGCTCATGCAAGCCATCATCCATCACCTGTATTATTCTGAAAGTCTCCCAACCTAATTTTTGCTTCCCTACAATCCATTTCTCTCTCCACGATACAAATCTAACATGTTAGTCCCCTGCTTAAAACACTTCAATTGTTTCCTATCCCCTTAGGACATGGTAATCTACACTCCTCAGGGTGGCTTACCAGGCATTTATTTTTGGGTCTGATAGATCTTCCTAGCGATACATTCCCCACTCATTTATACCTTATTTTTAGCTACCTGAACTAGCCCTGTTCTCTCTGACCTCTATCTTCTCACATATTGTTCCCTCTGCCTAGACCACCTACTACCTTGTTAACTGATTAGCCATTAATTAATCATCCTTAAGTTTCCTGTTTAAAGTGCAATGGTGCCATAGCACATGCCTGTAATCGTAGCAGTTTGGAAGGCTGACGAAGGAGGATCACAATTTCAAAGCCAGCTTCAGCGTATTAGCAAGGTCCTAATCAACTTAGTCTCAAAACAAAAAATAAGGGCTGGAACCATGGTTCAATGGTTGGAGCAGTTACCTGGCATGCCTGAGGACCTGAGTTCAAACCCCAGCACTACATATGCAACTAACTGTTGGAGAAATAAAAGCCAGCTAGAAAAATAAATGAAATTGATTCATTCTCCCTCCTCCCTATTTCTTAAAAAAAATAAACAGGACTGGAGATGAGGCTCAGCGGTTCAGTGCCCCTGGGTTCAATCCCTGGTACCAAAAAAATAAAATAAAAAAGTACAATTCCTCCCAAGAGCCTTCATATAGTTACAGTGGTAAAGAGCACAGACTTGTGGTGTTACCGTGCAGAGTATGAATCTCATCTCTAGCATTATTTCTTTGTGCCTCAGTTTCCTGTAAAATGGGGATGATGATGATATCACAGAACTGCTGTGAGGATTGGATTAGTAAATGTGAAGCTATTGAAATAGTGTCAGGAACATGTTAAATATTAAGTGTTAATGCCATGGATATTTGCCTTTTGTGGATATCCTTGAACTAGTTAGCTGTGCTAATACCAAATGGCACCCTGTACTGCCTTCATTATAGCACTTTCCACAAGTGCACTACACTCATTTGTAGAACTAATCTTCCCCAATTGATGCTGACTACAGCGTCATATTTCACATTTTTATTTTAAAGAGAGAAGGATAGTAGTGAGAGAGAGAGAGAGGGAAGGAGAGAGGGAGGGAGAGGGAGGAGAGAATCAATTTTTATTGAGTTTTTCACATGGCTTTCGTTGCTCTAACACTTAGTTGTGTATGTGGTGCTGGGGTTTGAACCCGTGTACTCCCACATGCTGGGCAAGCACCATAACCACCGGGCCACCACTCCAGCCCCATATTTTACTTTTCTAACATTAACACAAACCTCTATTTTTGTATCCAGCACAAAGCAAATGCCTAATAAATGAAAAGAACATCTTTTTAAAAAATTTCTTCATCAAAATAATGAGAAGAAAAGCCAGTGATTGGTGGGAAAATATTTGCAAAAGACATATCCAATAGAGGACTGTTAACTAACTAAAATAAGCAAAGAACTCTTAGAACTCAAAGGTAAGAAACAACTTGATTTTAAAATGACCAAAGCAGGGCTTGAGATGTAGCTCATTAGGAGAGCTCCTGTTTAATATGCAGGACAACCTGGATTCAATCCCCAAAGACAGCCAAAGAAAGGGAAAAGGAGGTGAAAAGACACCTCACCAAAGAAGATGAACACATGGCCAGTAAGCATATGAAGATGTTCCACAGTGTATGTCATTACAGAACTGCAGATTAAAACAATGAGACACCACTACACACCTATTAAAATGGCAAAAATCCAGAGCACTGACAAATGCTGGTAAGGATGTGGAAGAGGAGGTTCTTTCACATATTCTTGTGGGAATGCAAACTAGTATAGCCACTTTGGAAGAGAGTTTGGTATTATCTTATAAACTAAACATATTATTGACATATAGTCTAGTAATTTCACTTCTTGAGACTTACCTCAAATGAGCTGAAAATTCATGTTCACACAAAAACGTGCACACAGATATCTGTAGCAACTTCATTTATAATTGTCAAAACTTGAAAGCAACCAATATGTCCTTTAATAGGGGAAAAAAACTATAGTACATTCACACAACAGAATACTATTTAGCAGTAAAAAGAAATGTGCTATCAAGTCATGAAAACACATGGAAGAATCTTAAATGCATATTTCTTAGTGAAAGAAGTCAATCTGAAAAGACTACTTTCTGGGAGCTGGAGCTTGGCAGTTATGGTGCTTGCCCAGCATGCGCATGTATACAGTTTCAAACCCCAGTACCTGCATACACAACTAAGTGTCAGAGCAACAAAAGCCATGTGAAAAATTCAATAAAAATTGATTCTCTGTCTCTCTCTCTCACTGTCCTCTTGAAAAAAAAAAGACTACATACTGTATTATTCCAACTACATAACACTTTGGGAAAGGTAAAGCTACGGACACTGTAATAAGATCAGTGACTGCCAGGGATTGGGGGGGTAGAGAGATGAACAGGAAGAGCAAAGGCAATTTTTAGGAGAGTGAAACAATTCTATCTGACACTACAGGGGTAGATAACATGTCATTATATATTTGTGCAAACCCAGAGAAGGTACAACACTAAGAATGAACCCAAATGTAAACTCTGGACTTCAGGTAACAACAATGTCTATGTAGGTTCATAGAAGACAGCAAATGTAGAGACTGGGGGCTGAAGCGGTGACTCGGCAGTTGGAGTGATTGCCTGGCACATGCGACAACTTGAGATGGAACCCCAGTACCACATACAAACAAAGTGTCAAAGCAATTAAAGCCACTTGAAAAACTACATAAAATTGTTTTTCTTTCTCTCACTGTCCTTCTGGCTGTTAAAAAAAAAGACCGGATATAAGAGACTGGTGCTGTACATTGACAGTGGGGGTGGTAGTGGTGTGAGAGTCAGGGATATATGAGAACTCTCTGAATTTTGGTTAGATTTTTGCTATGAACCTGAAACTGCTTTAAGAAATAAAGTCTAGGGACTTGTGTGTTGGCTCAGCAGTTTAGGTATTTGCCTGCAGTGCACAAGGACATGGGTTCGATCCCCAGCATATGAGAAACTAAATAAAATGGATTCCCCTCCTCACTCACTGTCCCTCTCTCTTTAAAAGGAAAAAAAATTAAAAATTAAGGAAAAGAAATAAAGTCTACTTTTAAAAACACTTTGGCTGGGCACAGTGGCACCTGCCTTTGATCCAGCAACTCAAGAGGAGGAGGCAAGAGGATCTCAAGTTTGAGGCCAGCCTCATGAACTTAGCAAGAAACTCACCATCTTAGCAAGACCCTCTCTCAAAAGTTAAAATAAAAAGGGATGGGGAGGAGTTGGGGATTTAGCTCAGTGGCAGAGAGCTTGCCTAGCATCTGCAAGGCCCTGAGTTCGGTCCTCAGCCCTGAGGGAAAAAAAAAAGGATGGGAATATAGCTCCGTGGTAAAGTAATCCTGGGTTCAATACCCAGTAAAAAATTTTAAAAATAAGCTTCATTTTTAACGACATTATTTTATACTTATATTCTATAAATTGAGCTGTTTAAAGCAAGCATAGGACTCTAACTCAGTCATACTTCAGCTCTGCTCATCTGAACCACAGGGAATAACTAAAATTACTATTTTCTTAATTTTTCAAGTAATGATCACAGCTAGTACCAACACACACTCAGAGGTAAGGAAGTGATCCATTATGTACTGTGGATGCTTATAAATGTTTGTAACCACCTTATAGTTATTTTCCTTTTGTGTGCAGAGGAGTAGATGTTTAGAGGAAATTTACTGGGAGGTACTCTTGAGATCAACCACAAGAATCAATGAGTAGGACTGGCCAATGAGAGAAGCTGCACTACAGTATTGTCAAAACAAAGACTGTAGCTGACCCCAAGGGATGGATGAAGAGGGATGGGCCCTCAGAGATGGGAACTGAATAAAAGGAGGTTGTAGATCCTCTTTCTCATGTTATGTCTAATTATTCTAGGACAATTTTTTCCCAATTACTAGGGTCCCATCAATGTGTTTCACATTACTTTCCATAGAATCCACATGGGCTTTTAAAATTTTTTAAAATTTTGAATAATCAAACTAATATGATTGATTGAGCCTTTTGTTTGTTTCTACTTCAACCCTAGAAATATCATATTTTAAAAAGCAAAATACATTATCTAATAAGAACATATACAATATGAACAGAACCAAAACAATGATAATAATTTAAGATAGACAAAACTCAGAAAATGAAATGACATTTGCAATCTAAAGAAAATCCTTCACCCTTACTATTATTTTATCCTGTAATAAAAACAGTTGAAAGGACCTTAATTTAGGAAGAACTTTCAGAGACCCTTTTTGACTTTCTCTAGCCTCCTAACAAAATTAACCCTCTCCCCATTTTATGTTCCCCAGATGCCATCCCATTCTTCCTCAACACTTACCACACTTAATGTGGTCGTTTTCTGTCTTCTCCAATCTATTTGCAGCTCGAAGGCAGGGGCCAGGTCTGTCTTTCTCCACTGTAAACTCAGTACCTATGTTTGTGCCTGTCACGCAGCTGGTGTACAATGCATGCTTAGAGACTAAATGCAGTTTTCCTAAATAATCAAAAACTAAAAAGCAATTATTCCTATACCATTGGAATACCTGAGCACATTTAAGGATACCTTGACAATACACAAACTTGTTAAATCACTAAAATAGAAAACCCCTCATGCTTGTAAAGGATCATCTAGACTACTAACTAGACTTGATTCCAAACAGTAAACTGTGAAAATTGTTCTTCTGCTTACCAGCCACATACACTTACAAAACTGATTGGCCTTTAGGTGACATCATACTTCTTGAGAGCAGGATTTAAAGAGGCTATCATTCTCTCTGCACCCTTTCAGAGCCATATCTCCTGAAAATAATGTCCAGACGTACATTCTATTGCCTCACCTCCCTTTCTTCCTTTCACTAATAGCAAACTGGCCTCAACCTGCACCACAGCACCAAATCCAACCTCTTCAAAGTCACCAACAACCTTATTATAATTAAGTCAAATGAATACATTCTGTCCCTTCTCTTAATACATTCTTAATTAATACAGAATGTATTAATTAATACATTCTGGCTTTTGACCGAACTTCTACTTTTCAGTTTCTTGGGGTTCCTCCTTTAACTACATGTTCACGCAGTAAATTACCACTGGTGATGGAAGAAAAAAATATAGCTGGATGGGGTAGGAGTGGTGGCTCAGCAGCTGGAGTGCTTGCTGGCAAGTGCAAGATCCTAGGTTTAAACCCCAGCACCACATACACAACTAAGCATCAGAGAAACAAAGGCCACATTTTAAAAAGTGGTTCTCTCTTTCTCTCTCCCTCTCTTTAAACACGCGCGCGCGCACACACACACACACAGCTGGAGTCTAGTTCCCTACTTCACCCTGACAAACCCACTCATAAGCTAAAGCCTAAAGTAGGAAGAATAATATTAATCTCCTTCACCCCAACCATCTTTGGAATCTAAGTGGGATGAGGGCATAAGACCAGAGTGAAAGGGGAAGATTTTTTGCTTCTTAATTTAAAAATAATAATAAAACAAAACTAAAAAGTTATAACATCTTCCCAAGGCCTACTCAGAAATACAAATCATATATAATTAAAGTCACATTTCCCTATTTTAAGAAACATTTTATAATAATGTTACATTTCTATACTTGAATATTTTAACCTTCTTAGTAACAAATTATTGCACCTTTTATCATAATTACAAATGCCATATGACATTGATTACAATATTAAAAACTCAACAATTTGTTTCCCTTTAAAATCAAAAAAGACTCTTAGTAGATACATTGACAGGCAGCATGATTTACTCAATTCACTTATGCAATAAAATTTTTTTAGAGCCACACCAAAATTGGCTCTTTCTTCTTTCAAAATAAAGTTCGCAATTTCGTTCATCAATGTTGGAAGGTAGACTCTAACAACTATCACTTTCCTTCATACCAATTATATAACTTTTCAATAATGACAGATATTCCTTCCTGTCTGCCTAATGAAAATGTTGCTTCCCTTTCCATACAATATTTATTGTTATTTTTGGCATCTTCTTATTAATCATCAAATTAAAAACAAATTAACAAAATAATAATTCAGACTAGTAATCCTGCAAGAATGTTAACTAATTGCAGCCGGGTGTGGAAGTGCACACCTATCATCCCATAGACTGGGGAGGCTGACAGAGGAGGATCCAGGTAAACCTGGGCAACTTTGCAAGATCCTGTCTTAAAATAAAAATAAAGGGGGCTGGAGCGGTGGCTCAGCGGTTTCAGCACTTGCCTGGCAAGCGCGAGGACCCGGGTTCAAACCCCAGCACCACATACACAACTAAGTGTTGGAGCAACTAAGGCCATGTGAAAAACTAAATAAAGTTGTTTCTCTCTTTCCTCTCTCTCTCACTGTCCCTCTCTCTTTAGAAAAAAAAAGAAAAATAAAGGTCTGGGGGATGTAGCTCAGAGTAGAGTGCCCCTGGGTTCAATTCCTAGTACTACTACAACAACAAAGGTTAACAAATTGCAACTGCCTCCCTCTCTTTTCTCCTTAGTGCATTCTCTAGCTCTATATTGTAGATGTAAATAACCACCTTTGTTAACAGATGACTCTGGGGATCATTACCAAGATTGTGGTCAGTGACATAAATCAATCAAAACCAAATACAACTTAGATACTAAATTTAAGTCATTTAATTTACAGTCTAACAGTTTAAAGGAATTTTTTTAACTTTTTGAAAAATTATAGTAAAAAACAACAAAATTTAACATCTTGGGCTTTTTTTATGAGAGAGGGACAGAGAAAGAGAGAATCAATTTTATTTTTTCATCTATCTGTTTTCCATTTCTCCAAGACCTAGTCATGCATGTGTTGCTAGGGATCGAATCCATGTCCTCATGCATACCAGTCACCACTCGAACCACCATCTAAGCCATTTTATTTTTTTTAAAGAGAGAGGAAAAGAGAAAATCCATTTTATTTAGTTTTCATCTGGTGTTCATTGCTCCAACACTTACTTGTGTATATAGTGCTGGGATTATAACCTGGTCCTTGTGCAAGACAGGCCACAACCAATGAGCCACTGCTCCAGTCCCATCTTGGCCATTTGTAAATGTCAAGTTTAATACTGCTATCTACTTTCATACTGTTGTGGTAACAAACATAATTTTCTCCAATGACCCAACACAGGTAATCTTTTAAAGTTCTGAGGCTCCAACCTAGGGCTTCCTCATTCATGCTAATTAAGCACTCTATCACTACATCCCCAGCCCCCATAATCTTTCAAATAAAATCCTTAACTTTAATTTAGTACTAAAAACATGCTTGGTTTTTGGAAATGTATCTTCTTTTTTTTTTCCTTCGTTCTAAATGAAATCTATTAGCTAGAGAACAAATTTTTCAGAGTAGGGCTTTGACATAAGTCATTTTGACTTGATGAAATCACAAAGAAATCCCACTGAACTCATTTTTACAAAATAACTATCCCAATTTGAACATCAAAATAAATTCAGGTAAAAGAGATGGTAACGTACTAAATAAGGATCCATTTACCCATAAATATATAAATAAGCAAGAAGGGAATGTTAAATACCTCGTAGGAAAATGCTAACAAAGAAATGAAGAAATGTTGCAATTAGAAAATCACTATTTGGCATTGTGACAATCATTTCTCCAGCAAGATTCATCAACAAATGCTAAGACTGGTAGGTGATAGTCTATGAGAGCTACATAGTCTCAAAGTATCTCTCCACAAAGTAAACATTACAGAGGAGGAGTAATTACTTGACAGTGGAGAAATTCGGCAAACTTGCTACCTAAAAAATTTAACATCACCAGTAACGGGATAAACCAAGACTCTGTCTTCTTTTTTTTTTTTTTTTTTTTAAGAAAGGACAGAGAGAGAAAGAGAGAGAATCAATTTTTATTGAGTTTTTCACATGACTTAAATTGCTCTGACACTTAGTGGTGTACGTGGTTGCTGGGGTTTGAACCCATGTACTCATGCATGCCTGGCAAGCACTGTAACTGCAGAGCCACTCCAGCCCTAGTGTGTGCCTTCTAATATGATGTACAGAGAACACAAAATCACTTTAGTGATATTCCTGCCAAGAATACATGGCCTGAGTCTAACCATCAGGGAAATACCAGACAAAACTAAATTATGCAACAGTCTGCAAAACAGAAAGCCTGTGGGCTAGAGAGGTGGCTCAGTAGTAGCACATTTGCCTGACATGTGCATGGCCCCAGATTCAATCCCCAGAACTGCATATACAAATAAATAAAGGAAAAAACAAAAAGCAGATGAAAAATTAACCCCATCTTTAAAAAATTAGAAGGCCTGTGTTTTTCAAAAATATCAATATCATCAAAGTCAAAGAAAGGCTGGGGAAATTCTCCAACAAAGACTAAAGAGACATGAAAACTATATGCAACACTTCTGGAGTATCTTACCAGAAAAAGAAAAATTACTATAAATAATATTAACAAGACAACTAGCAAAATCTGATTATCTATAGATTAGAAAATAATATTGTATCATTGTTAATGTCCTGCTTTGAAAACTGGTTTTTTGATACACCTGCCAAATCATTGAGGGGAAAGAGCATATCTGCATTATACCCTCAAGTAGTTCAGAAACGTAACGATGTGTCTATGTGTAGAGAGAGAAAGCAAATGCACCAAACTGTTAACAGATGGTGACACTGGGAAAGGGTTGAGAATTCTTTGTACTATTCTTGCAAGTTTTCTGTAAGTTTGATATTCTTTCAAAGTTTAAATGTGCTATGTGTATCTATGTCTATTTTACAAGAGCCCCTATCAATTCTTATATGCTTGAAATTCTAATCACTAAAGAGCAACGATTCTACCAAGATTGACTTCAAAATTTAAGAATAAATCAAGGTTGGGGCTGGAGAGGTGGCTCAACAGTTTTGCCTGGCAAGCTCGGGACCTGAACTGGAACCCCAACACCACATACACAACTAGGAGTCAGAAAAACAAAAACGAGATGAAAAAATAAAATTAACTGTCTCTGTCCCTAAGGGGAAAAAAAAGAAATGGAAAAAAAAAGTCAAGGTCAAAGTCCTAGGCAAACCATAATAAAGGTTTGGCAATACTGTCTAGGTATACTGGCCATCTCTACAGGATGTTAAGGATTATTTAAGGGGCTTGAGCGGGGGCTTGGTGGTAATGGTGCTTCCCTGCATGTATGAGTACACAAGTTCAAACCTTGGCACCAGGTACATAGCAAAGTCTTGAAAAAGTGAAAGCCATATGAAAAAACTAAAAATTCTTTCTCTCTCACTCACCTCTCTTTTACAAAAAGAATTACTTAAACTAATCATACATTCCCCCACCCACAATTATGCCATAAGTTAAAACTGTCCAAAAAAACTGCCTTCCAACTCCTGCACAGATACAGGCATTCTACAAGTCTGGCTCTGGTTCCTGGAAATTTCCCAAAAAGATGACTTTCACTTGCCTAATTCCTCTAAGGGAAAAAAGAGGAAAAAAAAAACATCTCCTGAGGAGAAAAAAGGACACTGAGATGAAAGAGGCAATTTTGAACTTTTTGGAGGGTTAGGACTTTTTACAAAAGGAAAAAGCACAAGGAACAAAGAAATGTCTACTACAGACATCCAGAAAGGCTCCCAGCTATGTCTTGGGGAGGAAAATCTCAGTGCTGAATGGGAAAATACTCAGGTGCATAAAAACCACGAAACCACAAAATACTGTTTAAGAGTTGCACACCATCAGGTAAGTTTTTAACCGAAGGTTAGCACTCTTACTGCTGATGGAACCCAAGGCCTCGCACATGTTAGGGAAGCGCTGTCACCAAGACACAGGAACAATGCTCTTTATTTTGAGATAAGGTTACCCTAAGGTGCTCAGACTGGCCTGCAACTTGGGATCCTTGTGCCTCAGCCTCCCGAATAGGTAGAATTATGGGCGTCCCAGCAAGGGTACCAACCTAGTTTCTCACTTAACTTAAATGTACATTAGAACTCTTACAGAATCCAAAATATAAATTATTGACTTGTAACTGGACAGTCTCCAACTGCTGTTCTCTCTCACCACTAAGACAAAAATATATTTCCTGTCGGTCCCTCTCGCAACAGAAATTTTGTAAACTCAAGATCTGTCCCAGTTCAAAATCTCCAGACTTAGCACAGCGGGCAGTTCGCTGGCCATTTAGCCATTTGTTGGTTCCTTAAAATTGGTCCAAGCCGTCGGACTGGACGAGCAACTTGGACACACAGTTACCTCAACTCCGCACAAGCCCAGAAAGCTGAGCAAGTTTGCTAAGCGCTCCCCACCACCCGCCCGCCGCCCTTGACCCTGAGCGCGGTCGGAGCAGCCGCTGGGCGCCCTGGCGGCACTGTTCCAGAAATGTGGCTTCCCAAAGGGTCAAGTTCTCAACTCCCCCCCCCAGGGCATCCCCACGGGGATACTTTGCTCCCTCAGGCTGATTATCTGCGAACGTGCGGCCCACTCCCCACCAGGGCTGGAGACCCCGCTGGCCCAAAGCGCCAAGACCAAGGCAGAAAGTGGGGAAGAGAGCTGGGGGGAGGGTGGCTGGGGTGAAGCAGCTGTGCGAGTGACCCCGACCTCCGCCCCAAGCAGGCGGACAAGGAAAGGCTGTCCTTCAACTCTAAACCCGAGGCCGAGCTGGGCCTACAGTGCTGTGCCCTCCGGGGACCCTCACCCAGACCCTCATCAGGACGGCGGTGGAGGTTGCACCCTCACCAGCCCGGCCCTCCCTGACCAGACTCACCGCCGGAGCTGCCCCGGAGCCGCCACTCGGAACATAGCCTCTCCTCTACTGGGCTAATCTGCCACCTCGCCTCAGACGCGTGGATCTCCTTAGAGATGGCCGCCTCCGCCAAGCCTCCTAAGGCTCGCGAGAAGCGCAAATGGGAACTAACTCTCTCGAGACACGCCAACGGGAACTAAAGCCCAGGGCTGGAGCCCGGGTTGGCGGTTCCTCCTGTGCATTCGGCGGCAATCGGGCAGCCAATGGAGGCTTGCGAAAGTCTTGGGGTTGGGGCAATTTGCCCAGGCTAAGCCTAGGAGCTGCTTTGGAGCTGGGCTTAGACTGTCTCCCAGCCTCCAAATGGGCAAGATTATTAGGAGGAACCGGCCAGTTGCGCTGAAATTTCTTTCCTGGCTTCCCTGATCTCTGGATGAAGCCCACCCTCGCTCCTCTCCTATTTACTCCTATGGGGCTGAACACTTTCCCAAATGAGGGGCATACAACAAAGCCTTGTGCTGCCATGGAGGCCCTTAGGAATTCTGGCGAAAGCGTACACATACTATTTAGGAAAGAGGGGTTCACTGTGCTGGTCATTTATGAGCTGGATTCTAGGAGGTGGAACCACAACAGGGAAGGCATATGATGGGATGATCCAAGGACAAGGCAGGATGGCTGGTGAGGTGGCTAGCCCTATGCACTCTGAGAAAGGCTTTGAACTCTAGATCGGGCCCTGGCCATCTTTTCTCCATTCTACCTGTCTCTGGGCAGTGCCATCTGCACTCTAACTCCAAAGCTTATGACTGCCAAATCTCTCCAAATCCCTCCGTTTTCTGGGGTGTCGCCTCAGGATGTCACTCTACACCTTAGACCCATGCCAATCTCACACACTCTCTTTCCTGCTTTTACTACTTTTTAATATTTTTTATTTTTTAACTTTTTTTATTAGAAGTATATAGAGATACAGTTGAGGGGGAAACATTATCAAAACAGTAGCAATCAATGTATATAAACTTTATTATCCAGGGGTAATGCCAAAACATGGATGACCACCTTGGGTTTTACCTGGTGCAGTATCCCCCAGAAGAACTCATGCAAATGGGTAGCTCATGGAGGAATGACATCAGCTTCTGGGATAGTTCCCCCATTTTCCCAATCTCCAGACTCCTTTGAGTTCTTCATATACCCTCCCCCCTCCCCCCTCCCCATCCCACTCTTCCTACACCTCCAAGTATTCTAGAGAGCCATACCCCTATTACTCTGAAAGTCATTCAATTTGAAGTTTTGTTAGGTTAGCCGTCTGCCCTACTGCTTCCCCATAAATTCTAGCATCAACAGATGAGAGAAACCATATGGCCCATGAGTCTCTGAGCTTGGGAGACTTCACTAAGCATAATTCTATCCAACTCCATCCATTTGATTTCAAAAGCCATAATATCGTCCTCTCTAATGGCCAAGTAGTATTCCATAGTATATATGTACCAAAGTTTTTGTATCCACTCGTCGAGTGAGGGGCATCTGGGTTGATTCCATAGTCTAGCTATAGTAATTTGAGCTGCTGTAAACATTGAGGAAGCCACATTGCTATAATACACTGATTCTAACTCTTTTGGGAAAATTCCCAGGCGTGGGATAGCTGGGTTGTAAGGTGGTTCCATCCTTAATTTTTTAAGGATTCTCCATACAGCTTTCCATAGTGGCTGAACCAGTTTGCAGTCCCACCAGCAGTGTAACAGTGTTCCTCTTTTCCCACAGCCCCTCCATCATCTGTCATTGTTTGTATTCTTCATTTTTGCCACTCTGACAGGAGTGAGGTGGTATCTCACTGAAGTTTTGATTTGCATTTCCCTTATAGCTAATGATGTAGAGCATTTTCTCAAATCTTTTCTGCTTTTAAAACCCAGCTCAAAACCAGACATCATGGAGCATGCCAGCAATCCCAGCGGTTCGGGAGACTGAGGCAGGAGGATTGCAAGTTCATAGCCAGCCTCAGCAATTTAGTGGGACCCTCTCTCAAAATAAAAAATAAAAAGTGCTGAGGATGTGGCTCAGTGGTTATGTGCCCCTGAATTCAATTCCTTGTTAAAAAAAAAAACAGCTCAAGTAAGACCTTACCTGGTCTTCCAGGATGAATTAATCTCATCTTTTACTCTCCTACTTCCACGGACAAGGTGAACAGCCATCTTAAACAATTCTGTAAACATGTCATAGAGTAGGACTGTGGAACCCTCTTCCCTGCAGGTAAATCTAGCTGTGGAAAAGGCATTTTAGTACTCTATTTATCATTTTGTTAGCCTTCCAACCCAATTCCCCTTGGATTCGAATCCAAGTGCCATGAAAGTGGAAGGACAAGGGAAGGGTGCTTTAAGTAAAAATCAGTAGATATATTTTATTAAAATGTTTAAAAGAATGGAATATGAACTAACCTCCTTCCCTGCCTCCCCACCCACTACAAAGCAGAACACGAAGGGGAGAGAAACTTTCCCACCCCTCACCACTGGGCAGCTTTGGCACTTCCCTGGCTCCAGTGAATCAGCAGCAGCAGCCTTGCCCAGCAGAGGCACAGTGCCCATGGGACTTGATGGTTCCAGGCAGAGAAGGGCCAAAGTCTGGAACAACTGACCAGACTTGCCTTGAGCACACGTAACATGCTTCCAATGGACCTTGGAAGAATGTGGTATTGATAGGGGTTTTATATGTGCATGCAGGTCAAGTACCAGAGAAGTGTAGGTATGAAAATACTGATGTGAGAGGATTCTACATAGGTATTTGAGTGTCTTTCTCACTCTTATGAGCTGATTTGGTGGCAAGATGCAGTTTCCATTAGCTGGCCACCACCAACCCTTGAAGACTGAGTCCAGTTTCTTTCCTTCCCATAGGCCAATTTTAGGGGTAGCTCCTCCAGGACTCGTTGGAAATTGAAGAAGATGCTCATTGGGATGAGCTATAGACTCAGCTGCTGCATCTATTTGGGGGTTACCACTGGTGCTCATTGTCTCCTTCCTAGTTATCCATTCTAAATGCCCCTCTCTATGCTAGCATCAGTATAAGGCTTACCTGATTCCTTGTGCTCTGGAGATCTGAGGTTCCGTGCTGACCACCATATCCTTCTCTAGCCAGTATTTACACTACAGTTGCCTGTGCTGTTACGATTGGGCAAGGGAATGCAGGGCTAAGAGGCACCCAAGTTGATCAGTCTTGGCCAAGATACTGATGACACTTCTTGCATTCTGGTCTCTGCACTTAAGATTTCCAAAGTGCCCAGGTGGCAGCTGTAGCTTGTAGCTCAAGAGGACATTTGCTGAGTTATCTCATTAAAATGTCTCCTTTGGAAATGAAAACCGCTACCCCCACAGGACCCAGAGTCACAGGACCATCTTTTTTTAAAATCTTTAATCGATAAACATGGTCTTACAATTAGGAGGGATTCATTATCAAACTATCAAGAATAAAAGTGTAATGACAGAACAAGCCAAGACTGGTGCCAGACCATGGTTCCCCCCTTGGGTTCCCCATGGTTCCATATTTGCCCCTACTTAAACTCCAAGTTAATTGGACTTCTCCTAGAGGTTAGAGGTTCCCGTCTGATTACCTTCCCCCATACTGCCTCCCTCTGGTCTCCTTGATGTCCTTATTTCCTTCAACCCTCCCTGTACCCTCCCTATGTCCCCCAGGAACCTAGGCAAGTTTCCCCATGATCATGTAAAAAATCATACATGTTGAGGTAATTGTTAGGTTAGCCATCTAACATATTGTTTCTGCTTGTATTCTAGCTTCCACAAATGAGAGAAAACATTTGGCCCTTTGGTCTCTAAGTTTGGGATACTTCATTTAACAAATTTTTCCATCTCCATCCATTTGGGTGCAAATGCCATAATATTGTTTTCTCTAACAGGTGAGTAGTATTCCATTGTATATATGTACCAACGTTTTTGAATCCACTCATCAAGTGAGGGGCATCTGTGTTGGTTCCATAATTTAGCTATAGTAAATTGAGCTGCTTTGAACATTAATGAAGCTATATCTCTATGATATGCTGATACTAACTCTTTTGGGAAGATACCCAGGAGGGGGATAGCTGGGTCAAAAGGCAGATCCAGCCATAATATTTTGAGGTGTTTCCACATTGCTTTCCAGAGTGGCTGTACCAGTTTGTAGTCCCACCAGCAATGTAACAGTGTTCCTCTTCTCCCACAGCCCCTCCAGTATTTGTCATTGTTTGTACTCTTCATTTTTGCCACTCTGACCAGAGTGAGGTGGAATCTTAGTGAAGTTTTGATTTGCATTTCTCTTTTTGATAGTGATGTAGAGCATTTTCTCATATGTTTATGGGATTTTTGGACTTCCTCCATTGAGAAGCTTCTTTTTAGTTCCATAGCCCATGTATTAATTGGATAATTTGTGATTTTGGTATTTAGTTTTTTGAGTTCTTCATATATTCTGGATTTTAGCCCTCTGTCTGAGGTGTAGCAGGCAAAAATTTTCTCCCATTCTGTAGGTTTTCCCTCGAGACTGTTGACTAAATCTTTAGCTGTGCAAAAGCTTTCTAGTTTAATTGCATCCCATGCATTTATTCTTGATTTTACTGCTTATGCCATGGGAGTCCTGTTAAGGAAAGCTACAGCACCATCTTTTATTCAATACGTACATGGTATTCTAGAACACAAACCCCATCTTTGTACTGTGCTGCTTCCAGATTACTGCTTGAAGTGGATTCTCAGCAGGCCATTCCAATACCTATCTCAGAGTATCTATCTATGTGCCAGAAACATCTACATGACAGTGTGACTTACTTAGGGAATCCTGAACTCATTTCTGCACTTCCATTGCAACAAATTACTATGTGTGGTCCTTTTCTGGTGAACAGAAACCTGAAACTCAATCTCTCAGACAGTGGTTCAGACTAAGGTTCTATGGGCAGTTAGAGTAAATAGTACCCAGAATATATGTCAGTCCCCATCAGGATGACTCATGGCTCTTCCAGGGTGGAACGAGTTCAGTGTACTCAACTTGCCTCCATGGGGCCAGTTGGTGTCCTGGAGTATGGCACCATGTTGATGACTTGATCAACAGAAATAGCTAGATCAGCCTCTGTAAGTGGGAGCCCATGCTGTTGATTACACCCAGGACCTATGGAAGATGAGCCCCTTGGGTCTGGGAGTGAGCCAGGAATTTGCACTTTCACAGGCTACTCGGGTTCCAAAACCTTCCATCCTTGCACATCTCCTGTTAACTATACAGCATCCCCTAAATGAATGTCTCAATTTACAACAAAGCCTTTAACTCCTCTGACTTAGAGATGGGGACCAGAGAGGGGAGGATGGCACCTTGACTATTCTCAAAAGTCCCTTATGGAGCTGCTCCTAGCATATGTGAATAAGGATGCACACAAAAGCCAATGAACAAGGCTTAGGACATACATAAGGAGTTAAAAACCAAGAGGTTGCAGCCTCTTCTGATCAGGATTCTAGAACCTAGAACGATATTCTTTGCACTCATTAGTCCTAAAATATTTGTGTCCTGACCACATGACAAGTGCCTCTTGGGTGCCTTCTGCCAAACCTTGGATTCCTCATCATTTTATTAGAAATGCAAACCAAACCTGAGGAATATTTATGTTCCTAATTGCCACAAATAGGCAGCACCAACAAAATAATTAGAGTAATTAGGCAATCCTCTCCCTATCTCTATATGTCGCCTTTGTGTCATTGACAGTTATGTGGGTCAGGGAATTTGGCTTATGATTTCCAAGCATATGTACGTAATTTATTCATTTTGTTACTTCATTCATACATCTGCTATTGATTCAGTAAATACCCACTCACTTCATTCATTCATTCAATTATAATGGCTGTAACCCTGTCATGTGCCAGTCTAGATACTATAGCTCCAGTGAAGCCTGGAATTCTTGTCCCTTTGCACATTTCATTTTGGAGAAGACAATGCTCTCTTATGCTTTATTGACTAAATGAACATTATTTTGTAATTTAGTTTTCCATGGAGATTGTCAGTTCAAGGGAACAAAAAATGTGAGCACAGGAGTCCTCCTGTCCTTCTCTCTTCCTTCCCACTTGCACAAATGTCCTTTCCACCCAAATGTCTTTCCAGACATTTCATTCTACATTGGAAATATTTATACCCCAAACTGGGGGAATTGAATAAAAATGGTGAACTCTTATGGGACAAATAAATAAAAATGGGACGTGAAGCTGTTCCACTGTGGATCCTGACTGGTTCCCATTGGGAAACCCCTTTCAAGCAAAACCTTCATGGGACAACACACATCAAAGGGGTCCCAGTAATGCTGTCTTTAAAACTTGTTAATTCGACCTAACTGAAAACAGCAGCCCAGTTTAGCCACTTTTTGAGTTGGCTTTCACCTACCCTAGATCTAGGTCATCTTTTTTATATGTTATAGTCATACTGGGATTTTAATATATTTGTTATAATCTCAGAATTTTTCACCACCTGAAAGATTATGAGAAAATGAATAAAAACATGGAGACAATACATTTGCCAGGCCTAAAGACCACTGCCAAGTACAAAAGTGCTTGGGAGTAGATGCCCTATTTGATATTCTTTGTGTAGTCATGGTGCCATACTTCAATATTTGAGGAAATTTCCAGCAACCACCAAAACATCCATGGTATTTGTTGGCTTTTGTATGTGGGTAGAAACATTGGGTGATCATTTTGGTCTATTCTTCTTCACTTAACTATTGAATTAAAATGTTGGGCATTGTAGGAAAATGGAGAATAAAATAATAAATGCTAGTTTATAGGATGAAACTGCTATTCAATCTCAATAGAACATTCATATTTCTCAGGAAGCACTCACTATATTGGTTAAATGTGAAGGGTGATTTTCAGAATATTCAACAAGTGTTGAGCCATGAACACTGAGCAGTTAGAAAGAACTCTGGCCCTAGTGACTGTCATGACTACACTTGGGCCTACCTGTGTATCAACCACAGGGTTTACTATCAAGCAAGTTATCACATAGGGTAACTAGAAAGTTACCCTGCTGGGATTCAGTACTGAATATGCACCTCAAGTGTTATCCTATCATAGGAGTGAGACAGCTGGCATATGCCTACCCACTCCCACCCATCATCAGTTGAACACTGTCCTGCCATGCCAAACAGAGAGTGAGCTATGGAGGGCTGAGAAGCCCTTATGCAAAGGCACACTGGTCCTGGCAATTGGAAATCAGCTGCTGAATATTGAAGTGATAAGTGCCCAGGGAATGTATGGCCCCAGCAATATCTGCTATCATGGGAGGGACTGTTTGAGAATATCAATGTCACCCAAATTGGGGTCATGAAGTTATTGCTCTTTCTGAACAGGGCACATAGTAGCAATAGTCTTCCTGAGGTTGTTTAAAGCAAATTAATGTTCCAAATATGGCTTTTAAATTAAATGGGATTCAGAGTGTATAGAATGTTATGAAAATGATGAGAATAATAATAATAGTTAATACTCATTGGTTATTATTATTTGACAAGCAATGCGTCCCTGTTTTTCAGACTAAGTGGGTAAAAGAGAAAAACGGTTGTAGAATTCAATAAGAATTCGTTTGGGCCCTTTCCAATTACTTCAGAATTTCCTGAAGAAGGCTGACCTGAGTTCAGTTTAAGAAAAAAATATGTATATACACTATAAATTGTTTTTAAGACCCAGAAAGAGTTTTTAAAACTTGGGTAATGCCTGCTGACCTTGGAAGTAAATGTGTGTGCCCTTTCCCTTTTTGCAGATATACACTTCATTAACTCCAACTACTCGGATGAATTGGGCTCAGGGGACTATGACTCTGAACCCTGCTTCTGGTAGGAAAATATCCATTTCAACCATATCTTCCTGCCCACCATCTACTCCATCTTCTTGACTGGCATATTGGGCAACGGATTGGTGATCCTGGTCATGTGTTACCAGAAGAAATTGAGAAGCATGATGGACGAGTACGGGCTGCACCTGTCAGTGGCTGACCTCCTGTTTGTCATCAGGCTTCATTTCTGGGCTGTTGATGCTTTGGCAATTTGGTACTCTGGGGAATTTCTGTGCAAAGCAATCCATGTCATGAGAAAATGTCTTGCAAAGGTGCTAAGGCAAATTTGAATTTGAGATATTCCTGCCTCAGCCTCCCAAGTCTCTTGGATTACAGGTGGGGACACACTGGCCCAGGAGCATTCTTTTTTTTATCAGGGGTGAGGACTGAACTTGGAGCCTTACTAGGCAAGCACTCTGCCACTGAGCTAAATCCCCAACCACCAGAAGCATTCTTAAACAGCTTCTAATCCTCTCAATATATTTTTTCAAGTCTGTGTGGGTGCTACACAGAGATGAGGGAGAATTTATTAAATCATGGAAGGTGCCAAGGAAGGACAAAGGAATCTCCTTTCATGTCCATCTCCTTAGGACACTCTAAGAAGCCATTCTTAAACTGTGTGGTACCCATTCACACTGACTCAGCTGCCAAGCTTCCAGAAAACAGGAAGCTAACATACCCAGTGTTGCCCTGACACTTGTACCACTGGGACCACTTGCCCTGTAGAAGACCTAACAAAAGAAGAGTCATGGATTACTGGAAATTCCCACACAGAACTTGGGCTTCAGATAACCTTAAACCATGCTCTAGCACCAAGCACTTTGTGACCTAAGAGTCCTAAGTCTATTCCCAAGGACCTTTTCCCTGGTCACCAGCCTCAGGGCAGAATATAACAACAATATGCACATTTTTAGACCCAAGGAAGCCAAGACACAGAAATTTGCAGAGGGAAATGGAACTTGGAAGTGCCAACTGGGGCGTCTCCAACTCCAAAGAAGAAGGTGTAAGATGCAGCAGGCCATGAAAAGAAGAGGGCGAACTGCAGCCTCCAATTGCAAGTTTGACCAAAGGTTGGAGGTATGCCAGCTCCAATCCTTGCAAAAAGAGCTGCATTATAAAATGTCTTCATGCTCTATGGTTGCATGACTCTACAAACTAATTCCTTGCACAGTTTCTCTAGCAGAAGACAGTCATGATAAGGAATCTGCTAAAGAAAGAGCATCCTGAGATTCAACTACTTTGGTACTTCATTATTGGTGGAAAGTAGTCTGTCTTTCATGGAGGTACAGAGAACTGGAAACTTTCCCTCTGGTAGGTTTTTAATTGGGCCTGTTGAAATTAACTGACAATAAATTAACAGGTAAAAAAGGCATACAAATTGATTAATATGTATATACACATAAATGTATATATGTATATATATGCATAGAAGCTACATAAAATTGAAACCCAAAAAAGGTTGGTTGAAGGTTAAACAACACTTTAGAGGGGAGAGGAAAATAAAGGGTATAAGCAATTTTGAAGGAAATTTTCAGGGAAAGTGAACAGACCCAAAGAACAGATAATAGCCTGGGATAAAGTTCATAGAGGCTCCAGGTGTGGTGTCAACTCTAATGTCCTTCCTGTTATGTGCTTAAATTTCTCACTTGGTGAGATATCTTGGGAAGGCATTTACAATAATTGAATATCTTCTTTCATTATTCTTTTTTAATTTTGAGACAGGTTGGCCTCAAACTTGCAATCCTCCTGCCTCAGCCACCTGGGTAACTGAGATTACAGACATGTGCCGCCACACTTGACAACAATATCCTCTGGAGGAGCCAGTCTTTAAATAAACAGGAGGACTTCAGAGAAAGCCTTCCCTTGATCTTAGAGAAAGATATTTGAGAGACAGGGAGGGGAACATTAGAGAGACGTTAAGTCTGCTTCTTTAATTCAGCACATCAAAGCATCCTACTTTGTTATATCATTTTCAGAGCCCCAATAGAGGCATTTGGGATGTGTATTTTCATTGGAATTTAAAGTACACACTGGCCTTCATATCCCCTTACACCAGTCCAATAAGTACTAACCCAATTAATTAGAATGGGTTTTAGGTGGTAGAATGTTGCTTGTATATTAATTGTTCTCTCACTTTTTAAAAAATGAAAGGTTTAAAATTTAAATTAATATGTAAATCCCTACTTTAAACATGTTTTTAAATTTTGATCAAGATTTATATTCTGTTCCTGGAGCAACATGTGATTTTTAACTCTTAAAAGAGGCCTTTTTAAATTTTATAATAACTTCTCCAGCAAAAAGATAGTGATAATTATAACCATTATTGTTATCTAAAAATGTCTAGCTATTTTTCTTTGTTCTCTGCCTTCCCCCACCCTTCTCCCTCTTGTTTTCCTCCACTGAGTACATACAAGTGGCAAGTGTGCACACACTAATGAGTTTGCCCAGACACTTAAGCATCTTAATCCCAAGCCATAAAGGCCCTAAGAAGGACCTCAGCTGCCATCCATAAATTTTTATTTAACAGTACGATAAAAGTGGAATTCATTCAGCACAGAGCCAGTGCATTGAGGGGGGAAATTAAGTGTCAATTCAAAATACTTATATGTGTCCCTGCCCTTCCTGAGCTCATAACATCTGGCCATGTCACAGTTAATGCTTCTTCCTTCTAGGGACAGCTTCATAAACCCTCCTGAAATGTATTTAGCAAAGGTAACTTGGGGATGGAAACAGAGACAATTCTCTTCTTTCTCTAATTGGAATGACTAATTCAGCCATAACAGCAGTTCTATATGGATGCTCAGATTGGGTTCAGAGTATGGAAATCTGTAGTGAGGGGATTTACTCAGGATGCCGAACAAAGAAAGCCATCATTATCTATGATCAGGAAAAAATATTCTAATTAGTGTCAATGTCCTCCTGCTGAGCTTCCTATCATTCATCCACACTGTGATTCCCTGTCCTTGAATTTTCCAGGATATGATGTCCACTGCTTTATGCAAGCAAGGGTCAGAGCCCTGAGATGAACAGATGTGAATCTGAGGAGGAGATGCTGTCCAGAGGAAGAGAATTAGCTGTGAAATACCACCTACATTGACTTACTAGAATGAGAGCATTTTATAAAAACGGGCTCAGCAATTATAGGTATAATGCACTCAATTTAAAAGCCATAAAACAGTGAGTAGTTGAATAAAAGCATGAGAAGAATATGTGGAACATTGTCTTCAAACATGTGAATTGCTATTGAGGCTCATCTGCAAAAGAATCTGAAACACATGGATACCCATTAAGATGCATGATTTCTCAATAATAAATTTAGGCTCTAGGAGTACATTTGACTCCTATCAGAACCCCAAATATATCTAGGTGGGCATATAATCTGGTAATTTCAATTGTAAATTACATGTATATGGTTACTGATTTCTGTAACTTAGGGAAACTACAGAGGAGTCATGTTATTGGGGAGTGGGGAAAGAGGGGTAGATTCTGGACCACTCGAGCCCCTAGCATTTTATTATTATTCCTATATTATGTAGAACATGTGTCCTTCAGTACTGTTCACATTGGTGCTCTCAGTCAACAAACTTTTGATGCACCATAGTAGGGTTACAAGAATAAATAAGACCTAGGTGTACTCAGGGCACCTATTGGCTTGTAGAAGTGTATCATGAAGATTCTTAGGGTCTGGGACTGGAATTACCAAATGAGTTTATTAGTCATACAAAGAGACTCATATAAAGCATGGGTGTGACTAATGGATATATTAATGCTTTCTATATCTTATAAGGAGAAATCATTTTTGAACTGAAGATATAAAGTCACCTTTGTCACGTCTTATGCCAAAATTCTTTAACCATCCAATTAAAAGTTTTGGAAGAGCCCAACTGTATAGAGATTGCTCCTTCAAAACTGGAAGAGGGGAATGTTTTATGATATGAGATGGAATTCCCCTGGCTAAGTGAGGTTTTATCCAACTGCTGGGAAAGACTGTAGAAATAAAGAAGGCCAACTTCATCATTTCTCAATTCTGTGCCCTTTGTGCTGTTCCCCCACCTAAAAGGCACTTTCTTTCTGCAGATCCAGATGCTAACTCTACTATAAAACTAAGCTGAGGGTCTGGAGCAATGGCTAGGCAGTAACAGCACTTGCCTGGCATGCGCCAGTACATGGACTCAAACCCCTGCACCATGTACACAACAGAGTGTCAGAAAAATGAAAGTTACATGAAAAACAAAAAAAACAAAACAAAACAAAACAAAAAAAAAACAAAACTGGGCTGAGACCCCTTTTCCGTGAATCTATACCTGAAAGACCTTCATGAGCCTTACCTGTTCATTTTACCTGGTAGTCATAGATTTCCAAAAGTTCCCTCACACTTACATAAACTTTAAGAACATGTTCATGCTGTTTTTCCCATACAACACTAGATAAACGGTAGGTCCTCAATAAATATTTGCTGAAAATGAATCAACAGAAGGGAGAAAAAAGTTATAAATGAGAAAGGGCAAAGGAAAAGAGAAACAAAATGAACTAAATATTGTGTACAAGGATTCATGGGAGAGAGTCACACTACCCCAAACACAGAGTCAGAAGCAGCAGACAGCCTATTTTAGGAACTGTCAAATTCTACCTCTGGTATTAATGCCCTCCGGAGGACACAGATCTTTCTGACTAGGTTTGAGATCCAGAATTTCAGGCAGGAGCTGTAGGCTTTTCCTCTTTGTTCTGAAATGTGTGGTGACATAGAGACTGTGACCAATGTTGGATGCCACCAACACAAAAGAATTCAGCAGAAACAGCTGCAAATCAACTGTGAATAATACCAACCCCAAAAGATCCACAGTCTAACTCCAAATAGTACCAGGCTTGTTCATTTCAAAATAACAGGGAAGTGGGTCCTCAATCGTAGTACAAATTCCTCTGGGTGTTCAAGTGGGATGATTTCAAAAGTTCACTCCTCAGAGCTGAAGCAAGGAAGGAAGAAGGGACATTACAATGTGAAAGCTGAGAATCTCCCCCAGTCTCATTTTATCACTGTATCAGCATTTTCTACATTTCTTTGAGCAGTAACACACACACACACACACACACACACACACACACACACACACACACACACACAAATGCACTATCTATGGGGAAAGGAGAAGAGACAACCTCAACCAAGACACAAGAGGATTGTCATTTAACTGGCCCCAGGCCTTCCTTCTCTGTTGATGATTAAATCAAGGCTTCTCCACAACCTCTTCCTTTCATCTGCAGGTTATGTCCAACAGCCCCAGTCATGTTTCCTGGGTGCATTTTTCTTTTGTTTTCTTGAGATGATCTTCAAAAATAATAACCTGGCTTATTACAGAGAACTGGTGTTGTTATTTCCATTTTACAAGTGGGAAGCTAAAAGCCTAAGAGGTAAAATTCCTGGCCCAAGCTCACAAGCAAGGAAGTGGAACTCACCTCACAGTGGTTGATTCTGAAGCTCTGGGTCTTGTGTGTTCCTCGTTCTAAACACCCTTCCTTCCAGGTGCTCCCACAATGTCTTAACAATCACCACCATGGTGTATTTTCAGCTTTCAGTCTGTCTCTGAGGCCAAACTCTACCATACCCATGTTTATTCCCAGAAAATGGCACAAAGTGTTGAATAAATATTTGTTGAACTAAGTTGAACTGAACCCAAGACTTCTGACTCCAAATGCATAGCACTTCAGTCATTTTTTTCCTTGAATAACAAATCACTGGCAGGAGAAAGTATTATATAATTACTGGAGATAACCTGCAAAATAAACACAAATATAAAATAAATAAAAGTGGACTAATCTCATAACCCAGAGATGATAAGTAACATTTGATGTATTTCCTCCTTCTAAAGAATACATATATTTTATAGATTGAAGTTATAAAAACCATTAAATTGTACAAATTTTTCTTCATTATAATTTTCAAAAACTCTTAATTTCTAAAGTTCTTGGAATTTACATTACAATAGTCAAACATATTCTAATATTATAATACTTAAATGTATGAAAGTATAACTTATTTAGTCATTTTTATTGTTATTTCTGACTTTTTTAAGAGATAGAGGAAAAATGAGAGAGAGATACACAGATACATAGAATCAATTTTACTTAATTTTTCATCTGTTTTATTTTTCTCCAACACTTAGTAGTATAAGTGGTGCTGGGGTTTGAAACCAGGTCTTTATGAATGCCAAGCAAGCACCATAACTGCTGAGCCACCACACTAGCCATATTTCTAACTTTTAAATTATTTATGAATTAAGGTGGACATAGGTGTAGACAAAATCTATGTTCAAATTTCTATCTATTTCTTTAGGATACAGTTCTCGAAGTGAAATTATTTTGAGTCATTTACAAATTACTATTAAATTGGAAGATTATAGACAGAGGTTCTTCAAAGTGACATCAGATAGCTAGAAATATAAAATTGAAAGAAGGTTCAGGAATTTTCTACCAAAAATTAAATTGCTTCATAAATAGGAGAACTAAGGCCTAAGAATTGTTTATCCAAAGTCACACCTTTGGATTAGGAGGAGGTTAAGGAGACTACCAGATGTATCATTTAACTTGGAGGAGAACTAATGCATCTGGTCTTCCAGAAACTCAGAGAATAAAGTGCTTGAAGAAGAATGTATCCAATAGCATTCAGTGCAACTGAGAGTATGAATAAGGCATGATAAGACATATCTGTGTGCTGTTAGGAATCGTTACATGCATTAACTCAAATGAATATTTGAATAACTCTGGATTCTAGGTGGCTTTTTCTACCACATTATGCCCACCTCCTTCATCTTGTTGGTGTTTAACTCATAACTTGTGGTTTACAATAAGAAAAAAATCCCTTATGTTCAATTCCATGACCAGACAAATCACTTTTATCTCTGTGGCCTCCATCTTTCTATCTGGGACTAAGCTTTGACTGAGAATATTTCAGTTTCCATTTTCTGAGGAAGAGAAAATGCAGACTATTTTGGATTTAGTAAAAATGGCAGTGTGATAAGTGATCAAGAATACAGACCATAGCCAGGATGAGTGGTACACACCTGTATTCCCAACAAATCAGGAAGGTGAGGCAGGAGGATGGTGAGTTCAAAGCCAGCCTCAGCAACTTAAAGAGGCCCTAAGCAACTTAGTATGACCCTGTCTCAAAATGAAATATAAAAAGGGCAAGCCATAAAGGTCCAGCAACCAGCTCTTCTATGTATCAGTTGTGAGACATGAAGTGATTTACAGGAAATTCTCAGGGTCTCAGGTCCTACATCTGTAAAATAGGGATAGGAAGAGGCAAGGGTGTGTTGAGGATCAAATGACATCATTTGGGCACAGTGCCTGCCTGGTATATGGTAGGCATTTAATAAACATTATCTATTATCATTAACAGCACACTTTAGAGAAGCCAGCTCTACAGGCAACACCAGGCCTCTGTTACAGAGTCAGTTTAAGGGAGCCAATGCCACTGAGGTTTATTTATCATTTGAAAAGCATGCATATGGTTCATATTGATAGAGATTGGGAGAGATAGTAAAATGACTAGGAAGTCAGGACCCTGGGCCACATTCAACCACACCTAGAAGCTAACTAGTAGAGAGATTAACAGGCATGCTCAGCACCTTCAAATGCAAAAATCATGAGGCTCACCTTTGGGGCAACTCCTTTTTTTCAGAGGCAGAAAACTAAGTAGTGGCAGTGGACACAGATGGGAACTAGGAAAGAATTGCTACCTGTTTTGCACAGATTTTAACCAATGATTTTGGTGCTTAGCTTCAATGCCTGTCTTACATGAATCTTAATCAAGGCTCATAACCAAAAGTGATATAAACCCTAGCCTAATACACATTAGATGGTATCCTGCTTCCAGGTACCCCTTTACTCTTCTTCCTTAAATAAATCCTACTCCTTTTACTCCTCCCTTCCGTGGTTGTCTGTGCATTTTATTCTTCAAATTCATGAGACAAGAACCCAGAGAAATATTGGCACTGAATTCCAGGGGTGAATTTCCACACCAAGTACTTCAATGCACTGCTCAAAAATAGTGGGAAAAACCCAGCTTTTAGCTGGAGAGCTGCTAACCCTATTTCAGCTGCAGAAACCTGCAGCCAGACTAAATTCCTAGTTTTAACTGGGGATAGCTTCAAACACTAGAAATGGGCTATTTTGACCACAGAGCTGTGCAGTGAGCCCAAACTCCATTCACCATCTGGCCTCATTTCAAAATCCCCACATCAATATGACATCAGAATAGCTCAATTTCCTAAATCAGAGATGCAGAATTATGAAGGAGCTTCTTTGGTCTGCAGATTGTGCTTCATTTCTGGGAGTGGGTGCAAGGACAGGAGGGTCAGGAGGGCTCCTCCAATAAACATTACCCACTGCTGGATGATTTGTTATTTTTCCAAGACTATTATCTACCAGTGCTGCCCACATAACACCACAGACTTACTGATAATTCTGAGCCCAGATGCCAGGCCAGCAGCAATCTGTTTAGAACTTCAAATGAATGTCCCCCAGACCCACCTACTTTCTCCACATAGTGCTTCAAGATAAGTCTCCCTCACCCCTGATAAAAGCTTTGAAGAACAACTTGCCTGTTAACAAACAGCTTTTGATTGTGCCTGAGACTGATCTTCATTTTGTATTCATCAGACTCCTTTAAATGGGTTCTTTCACACTCCTCAGATTATCTTAAGGGAACCCCATGAAACAATGGGCCTGATTCTCCCTGGGTGCAGGGAGTGAGCCATCAAAAGAGCACCTGGGACCTCCCACAGGGCTTCAGTGGAAAGTGGGATTCGTGGTGTTCCCCGCACTGGAGAATTAGGGTAGCTTCCAAAGAAGTGTGCTGCTGAGGAGATACAGCAGAGATACAACACATAGAACTCTGGCCTGGAAAAGTCTTCTCTCAGGTCCAGAGAAAGCTTATTTCCCTCAGATCCAAAGCAGCTTCTTCCTGAGAAAGTCCAAGCTCATCTTCAGTGTCCAAAACACCAGGCCCATCTCCCATGGCAGGACAGGAAACCAGCCAGTCTGATTTGGTGGTGTGGAGAATACACTACCCCCCAAAGCTGGTGTGCTTCTGAAATTATTCTGCCAGGACATTTATTCCTTTAAGGAATTGGCTTTCCTTGACCTAAAGGGACTGCCTGTGCCCACCTCTCCCACCTTTGCGCATGGCACACGGGACAGACTTGTCCATTAGAATCCGATCCCTGTGATTATTGATTAGTCCAATGAAGAATGACTCACATAGGATAAATCAGAGTTCTGTGGGGGAGGGGAGAGCATGCAAGAGTCCTTCTCCTATAGATGTCAAGCAGCTAGGGTCTATCTTTGAGGCTACAGGCAGTCAGTTTGGAGATAAAGATACAGCCTCAATGGCAAACTTGAGCCCCTGAATGCAGCCATACCTGACTGCCTGAGTTTATCTACTCTTTTGGACATGATAGCTATGTCAGCCAATAAATGGCCTTTTCTACTTATGCTAGATTGAACTGGTGTTCAGACCCTTGGAAGTGGGAGGGACAGAAATGGTTCTTAAGAATTTGTGGATAGAGAAGGAGAAGATGCAACAGTGTTTTAGGAATATGTGTTTGACAATGGTTTTTCAAGATAAATTGTAAGCTATGCACCTATTTCCCAACTGTAGGCTTCTGGGTCTTTTGTTTCAAGTGGTCACAGCTGACTCTGAATGATCAGGTACAAAGGAAGTTTTTTTGGGTTTTCTCTTTTATTGTTTATTTATTTGTACAAAAAGTCTTACATAGTACAGGGATTTGTTGTTACACAATCACACATATGCACATGATGACAATGTAACTTGAACTCAATCCTTACCCAGGATTTCTGCCCCTGCCCACAGTCCTCTCCTAAGTCTTGCACCTCTACAGCATTCCCCCCAATTACAGATACTAATGTGTATATACTCATAAATTATTTTGAATTTTCTACTTTTAAATGCCTGTATGAGAATTGTTTATCTTCTCAGGGAACTAAAATATGGCATACAGTATTTATAGCCCCATTTTTCCTTCCCTATCCTCACCCCACCTTTCTCCTCTGGCCCTCCTCCCACCCTTACTTCATAACAAGACTTCCCTCAGATCATGTGATATTCCAACATTGGTGAGCCTATTATATAAACTTGACTATCTTTCACCCTACCCTTAATTTTACTTTAGCTTCCATAAAGAAGAGAAAGCATTTGACATTTAGTCTCTTATTTTGGCTTATTTCACTCAGCATAATTTTTTCCCATTTCCATCCATTTACCCACAAAAGCCATGATTTCATTCTTTTTAATAACTCAGTAGAACTCCATTGTGTGTGTGTGTGTGTGTGTGTGTGTGTGTGTGTATGTGTGATAGTTTTTGGATCCATTCATCCAGTTAAGGCCATCTGGCTTTATTCCATATGTTACTTTTGTGAATTGTGCTGATATAAGCATTGATGTACCTGTGTCACTAAAATAAGCTGATTTTATTTCTTCTGGGAAAATATCCAGAAGTGGGGTAGCTGGGTCATATGGTGGCTTCCATCCCTAGTTTTTTGAGGCATCTCCATACTGCTTTCCAGAGTGGCTGTGCTGGTCTGCTGTCTCACCAACAGTGTACAAGTGTTCCTTTCTTCCCCATGACCTCTCCAGCATCTGTTGTTTATATTCTACATCTTTGCTATTCTTAGTGAAGTAAGGTAAAATCTTAGTGTAGTTTTCTTTTTTTATTTTTGAACAACCTTACAAGATTTTAACAAACAATATAAAATGTGTATAAAATGTGTAAATATTCTGGATATTGCAATTATCCCCAGGAGTTTCCCCCCAATTACCCTCCCTTATCCCTCCCTTCCCTTTCCCTTTTTAACTCTAAAAAAAGTATTAGATTGTAAAGCATTACATCTTATCTGGGTTTAACTCATGTTACTAGACCAACTTTCTCATTGTCCAGGGTCTAGTCCCCACCTCCACAGATGAGTGGAGACAATCGACCCTTAGATCTCTGATTTTACTCATCATGATCTCTTCCATAACCATCCATTTACCCTCGAAGGCTGCAAGGTCATTGTTTCTAATTGCTGTGTAATATTCCATGGTATAAATGTACCACAGTTTTTGGATCCATTCTTCCTGTGAGGGACACCGGGGTTGTTTCCATAGCCTAGCAATGGTAAATTGTGCTGCAATGAACATAGATATTG
>PVKS010011813.1:0-55510 GCA_004027875.1 Aplodontia rufa | reverse complement strand
TGAAGGTGCAGTAAGGGTGTCTCCAGTTGGGCCCAATGCATGGTTCCTTATAGAACTTGGCTTCTCTGTGGCAGATCAGATTGCACCTTATGGTTCAGCTCCTCCCTCACTCCCTTGCTGATTGAGAGCAATGGTAGTCGCAGTCACCATGACCTGGCTGGGATGGATACAATCCCTCTTTTCCACTTGCTGCATCCAAGTCTCTGATCCTCCAAAATTCCCCCCTAAGAAGAACTGTGTACTCTTGATGATTTTCCCTTAAATGCACCTTGCAGCAATGTAGCTGTTCTGGAATTTTTTTCATCTGATCATGGAGCCAAATGAGAAGCAGACTTCCTGCAGTTAACCATCTTGGAATCCTCCCAGAGATTTTTATAAATGGTCTTATAGCCATATTCTTGATTTCTTCTTTACCCTGAGGCCCAATTTTTCTGGCATGACCATGAGTTTAACATTTGCGTTGGATTTATATTAATTTAAAGATCTTTAGATGTCTTGAAATGTGAGAGATGAGAAACTTGGCCAGACTATTAACACTTTCTCTAAATTTTACTTGCAAATGGGCCAATTATTTTCTTAGCTCATTTACTTCTTAAAGAAACATGTATGCAGCTGAAAGCAAATTGTTTTTCCTGGATATCTCCATTCTCAATTTTGGAAAACTATTAGGGACACTTTCTCTTTTCCAAGTTATCTTCTATAGATGATAGCTTTACCAAATATTTTAACACCACATAACTCTCATCTCCATTTTCAAGCCTCCCATAATAATTTCCTTACCATTTTCACAACCTCCACCTGCCTCTACATTCCAAAGCCTCTGGCAGTAATTTAATCTTTTATTTAGCAACACCACATCTTAGTTAACTATAAGCTAAAAATTTACTACAAAATTTTGTAACTTTATATACAATAAATATTTCTCTTCTCTTCTCTTCTCTGAGGTTCAGCTGATTTATACTGGCTCCTGGTTAGATGAGTTCAGTTGATCCAATTAAGTCTTTTTCATATGAAGGTTGGCTGACTGTCAACTGATGGGTAAGCTGGTCTTGTCTGAGGTGACTCAGATCTGGTACAAGTGTTTCTCATCCTGCTCTTGAGACCAGTGGAATGCCATAGGCATGTCTTTCTCATGGTCATAGCAGAAATGCAAAAGAGAAAATGGAAACATACCTGTCTCTAGAGGCTTAGGCTTCTGAGTAGCATATAATAACTTCTGTTGCTTCAAGTCAGTCATATGGTGTTTAGTCAGCCTTTCATTACTGTGACCAAAATACTTGACATGAACAACTTAAGAGGAGGAAAAGTTTATTTTGGCTCATGGTTTGGAGGTCTCAGTTCATGGTTGACTGTCTCCCTTGATTTGGGCCTGACGTGAGGCAGAACATCATGGCAGAAGGGTGTGACGGAGGAGAGCTGCTCTGTCTGTGGCAGTCATGAAGGAGAGTGGAGTAAGGAATGCAATATAATTCCCAAGGGCACATGTGTTTGTTAGCCTTCCTCTGCTGTGATAAAATACTTGAGATAACTTATAAGAAGGAAAGGTTTATTTTGGCGCATGCTGAGAGACCTACTTCCTCCAGCTCTGTCCCACCTGCCTACAGTTATTGTGAAGTTATCCATTGAGGTTAATAATACATCAAATGGATTCGGTCATTGGTTAAGCTACAGTTCTTATAGTTATTTCACCTCTGAAGAATGCTGTGTTGCCACATGAACTTTGGGGGGGGGTTGGGGAGAGGAGACCTCATATCTGAAACACAACATGTGGAGGGAAATATAATTCCAACTTTCTCAGAGGAACTCTAAATAACATAATGAAAAGTATAGACACAGGTAGGTTGAATAGTCTGGGTCATAGGTACCATCAATTTGCCACATGGTAATGGTGTAACCATTGAAGCCAATGATTGGGCTATGGAGGAGCTGTTGAAACACTCAAGGCAGCTGCTTCATCAGTGCCCATTTTCCTGTCTGGATGTGGACTTTCCCTTTGAATGACTCTCCCATCCTTCCTGAAACCTCATTTCTGCCAACCTTGTATTTAAATACATCTTATTCCATTTTATCTTGTATTATTGGATATTTGGAAAATGATAATTTTAAGGGTATCTAATAATGTAGTGGCAATAATAGTATGGAAATTCTCAAAATTATTAAAATACTACAGAATTTGCTAATTTTGTCCATAGGATATCCCAACTGGGCTTCTGTAGTCCATAAAAGATTTCCGTGGTTCTTATGTTCATAATGAACTATCCAGTTTGTTGGAGTTGAGAAATTCATGGATGGAGCAGAAGCTATAATAAGAAAAATAAAAGTAGAAATTTATTGAAGAGGAGAGTGATATTTTATAAATGGAGATCATTTTAAGGGAGGCAGTGAGTGCAGAAACCACAAACAAAACTAACAGAGTTAAATGGAATGAAGAGAAAGTTGGCACTGAGAAATATTGGCTAGCATCTTCACATACAGTATGCTAAGTTAACATGATCAAAAGTCTCATTCTGTGGGAAGCCTTCCCAAACAAATTACCTAAGGAATAGGATCTGAGTTCTGAGGCCTGACCTCACCTACTCATTTTATTGTTGGTCTTTCCTCTCTAATGTAAATAGATATTTCTTTACCCTTTATTTTCCGGCTGCTCTGTGTAAATTACATGCTCTCAGGAATGGCTGATGATTTCCCATCTTTACCCTGTCAGTGCGGATCAATGGAAATCAGCAATGTTGACTAAATATTTTTTCAAATAAACTTTCCAGAATTTATCATCTTAATGCAGTATAAACTGAAGCCATCATGTATCTTTGTAATCCATTTATAACTAATATTATAAAAAAGTATTTGCAAAGTTGAAATTTAGTAATGAAACTTGAAAGCCACAAGCACTTTAGTAAATATATCCTGGGAAATGAAAGTAATTTTCTCCTTTTATAGCATTCATAGTATGGCTTAGTGTGTTGACTAGTAATATACAGATTATTGTAGTTTTTTCCACTGAATATGATATGAAGTTTTTGAAAAAAAAATGTGTTGATAAGTAAATGTCATTAAAGATCAAAACAAGATTCTGTGAGTACTCCTTTCAGTTGCTGGTGTAGTTACTGGCCATCACCAGTTTACACTAGTTATTCTAGAAGATAAGAGATGAGTGGGAAAGGAGCTTTTAACCATGTGCTTCCATCACTTCTTTAATCTGTAGCTCAAGTTAAATGTGTGGATTAGTTTATGACAAATATGTGGAGACTAGCTTTAGAGTATTATCAAATTAAAACATTTAACACATTTATTTTATGAAGATTATGAGCTCCACAATTTTTTGTGAGCTGCTGGTATTAAAATAATTCACTCAGAATTCAAGGATTTATAATAAATATTTCCTTATTCAAAATGAGTCATCATCATGTAGATGTTCATCAGTGTTCTTCAAGAATCATTTACATGGTTTTTAGTTGGACATGAAGATGCTTCATAATTTACCAAATATGCATTATTTTCACTCTTTGAATTATTTCTAAATGCAGTCACTTTCTTCTGTGCTTATTGTATGAAATCAGAATTATGCTAATTACTGTGGAGGAGTAAAGGAGTTTAAGACAGGATCTTAGCCTTCCATGAACATCCAGTTTTATTGAGAAATTAGATTAATATAACGTGGAATATTTGTTTGTTAGCTTTCCTATGCTGTGATAAAATACTTGAGATAACTTACAAGAAGGAAAAGTTTATTTTGGCTCATGGTTTCAGAAGATTTTAGTCCATGGCTGCTTGGCCCCATCATTTTGGGCCTATAGCAAGGTAGATCACCACGGTGTGGAACATATGATGGAGCAAAGCTGCTTACCCAGGAAGGGAGGAGACTGAGAGGAGGAGGGGAGACCATGGAGAGAGATGAGGGGTAGGGAGAGGGAAAGAGAAAGGAAGAGAGGAGGGAGAAATACACATACACACACACACACACACACACACGCCAGGTTCCAGATGTCCCCTTCAAGTGCATAATACCCATAACTCCGTGACTTAACTTCATTTCATTAGACTCCACACTTAAAGTTTCTATCACCTCCCATAATGCCATAGACTGACAACCGAGCCTTCAACACATGGCCTTTGGGGGACATTTAAGATCCAAACTATGACAGAATATAACCTGTAGTCAGAGTAGTTGAACTCCTTGTGGATATATAGCTTGGATATTAGGTGTCCCCCAAAAGCTCTTGGGTGAGAAAGTTTACAGTTAAAATGATTGGGTTATGGGAGTTTTAACCTAATCATTGTGTTAATTCCTTAATAGGGGTAAACTTTAGGCTGGTACTATAGTGTGACTGGAGGAGGTGGGTCATTGGGAGCATGCCTTTGGGGTACATGGTTTGTTCTTGTTGAGCAGAGAGTTCTCTATTTCCATTTCTTCTCTGTCTACTTCCTAACGTCATGTTCCCAGCTGCTTTCCTCTGCCACACACTTCTGCCATGATATTCTTTCTCACCTCTGGTCCCAACAAATGGAGTCCGCCATCTGTGGGCCTCTAAAACTGTGAACCCCAAAGTAACTTTTCCTCCTTTAATTGTTCTTGTCCAGTCTTTTAGTCACAGCAATGAAAAAGCTGACAAAATCAGTGGGTTTGCCACTGAAAATAAACTTCCTGGAAACAACAGGTTTGAGATAAAGTAACTAGTTTCTGGGTATGTTAGTTTCTTGCTGTTGAACCAAACTAAGCAAATCTGTGAGCTTTGAGAGAATTTCTGACTAGGAATGCTTTTCTTATTGATTTTTTTTAAGCCTTTTTGCTTAAGATCCTCAATATATGGGTACATGAAAAGGGCAAAAGAATATCAATTTTTAGATTTCCAAAGAATAATTTAGATTTACAAAGAGTATCACTGAAAATTTAATTGATTTCTTTACCCATGTGCTCAAAATAGTTTCAAAAACATTGTGCATTCAACGCGCATTTATCAACTTCTTCTGCCATGTGTTGCTGTTCATGGTGTGATATACGGTGCTATTAAGAACTCCTTTCTTCACTAAAACTCTTTCAGAAAGATATATGGAAAATTGTTTCCTTAACTTAATCAAGTCTAAATAATATATCCTAAGAAAAATTTACCATTTTAATTATATGTAAAGTAAGTTACATTCAAGAATTTTCAGAGATACAGAATTTTAAAAGAAAAGCACTCTTCATTAACACAATATAGAGAATTTTGTGCATTCAGAAAGCTAAGTAGTTGAGTACTATATTTTCACTTATAAAATATTCACTTGCTGACTCCCAACCGTGTTTGAAGCTCTTTTTACTGCCTTGTCAACTATTTTTCACTAAATTTGTGTTGCCAGCTGGAGTTAAATATCCTGAATTCCAGACCATTTATCTCTCTCTCTGTACTCTCCTTTCCAACTGCAGTGGTGTCTATCATTTTATTTAATTTTCCAGTAGTCAGTTGAAGAGTTATTTCTGATTCTTGGCAATTCTCAACTTTTTGATCATATTCATCTTCAAATTCTCTACCTCCCTCCCTTTCACTATCATCATTGTCTTATTTTACAGTGCTTAAATTTACTAATTTATGTTGTTGCAACTGTTAATTTTTTTTATCAGTCCTTACGCTACTGTTGAGCCAATACAAGACAAATCCCCATGCCAAATTCTGCCCCATTATGTAACCTTTTGATATATTATCTATAAAATAAAAGTTAATCAGTTAAAAAGCCACACCATCCATTTTCTTTTCTGTTCCTCTGCCCGTACTGACTAACAGCACTTCCTAACCCAACTCAATCCTTCCAACAATTCTGGTTGCCTTTTCTAGATATATCACACAGAAATTATTTGAATAGAGTCCATGTCCTTAAGTTATTATATCTGGCATATAAACAGATGGCTTCACTTTTACTTATGAATTCATTTGATACAATAGGTTTAGTAATTCTCATTACCCCCAATTGACAGTTGGAGGGAATTACATTCAGAGAATAACATTTCAAATGGTCCAAACTGGATTCCGAAGCTGTAATATGTTCATTTTTTATTCTGAAATATGTCCTTGCCCTAATCTGCTTTTAAAAGCAAATACAGATTTAACTTTTACCAATATGATTTTAATTCCTTTACTTCAAATGACATTAGATTTTGGAAAATGATTGTGACTTTCCAGTTATTTCAAAGCATAAATTTAATTGCATGATTTCACATATGAAATTTGTTGGAATTTTTTGTTTTTCTGATTCAGGGAACATAAGTGCAGATAGAGTTCAAATTAGTTAAGTAACACACATACTCTTATTAAACGTATCTGCTCTATTTTATAGAGCAGATTTTATAGGCTGAATCAACATTAAGATATCTAATTATTTTCTGTTACTTGCTATCACTTGGAGAAATGCTTCTCAAATATTATCTGTGATTCTTTATATGTTGCTTTTGATGTTATATTTGCATATTAACTATGCATTGCATTGTATATATGATAGTATTATTTTTGTGTTGTCATTTATTGAATTTATATAATATTTGTAAGGTGTAAAATCTCAGTACACATCTGAGAATTTCAGAAATTATTTCTCTTTTCATACTAAAACTTATCACTTAAATGTAATTTAAGGAAATCAGGTATTTCTCAGATCAAGGTATTTTAAGAATCACTAGAGGAACAAATATTTATCATAGAATATTGGAAAAATATGGAAATACCAAGTCAAAAAACTTTCACAAAATTTTGGTTTATTCACTGTTACTTTCCCTAATGTACAAGCAGTTTTTTGCACATACTAACCCTTAATGGATATTAGAGAATGAATAAATGAATGAATGAGGGATAACAACCCATACAAAGTTTAAATAAAAATTAGTCCAATGTGTAGGTATTGCTTTTTCATTTGTCCTTTTTTTCTTACTTAAAATATCCCTAGCAATTACATGTCTTCAGTAGCTTATGCAATATGGTTTTCATAGCTGCATCATATTCATCTCATCCAACTGAATGAGTTGCCTCATTTCAAGTCTATGAAAAGATATTAATATTATTTGAATTGGCATGATATACCTGTCACTCATATTGCCCCTTTTCAAGTCTCTACTGGATCCTAGAAGTCCAGGATGTTCCACAATTGGTGACACTGCACCTGTTTGGCCTTATCTCCTCTTGACTTTGTCCACTGGCCCCAACCCAATTTCCTTGAGAGAAATCATCTACTGTCCCAGGAGTGACACCATGCTCTCAACCTGTGGACCCATCAACATCCTCTTCCTTCTACTGTGAATACTGGTCCCACCCCTCCTTTCTGAGAATGCACACACAGACTTCCAAATCCAAAATTCCATTCCTAAAGTCTTCATCCCTGTATCCATCAGGAATCAGCATCAACCACACAGAATAAGGAACTGAGTAGAGATGAGGACTGAGGTGTTATGTCGATTCAGAAGGGAGGAAGGAACATATGGTTTGATTGAGCAGCCAACACTCCAGACAGAGTTATTTTTCTGTTGCCCGTTAACAAGCAAAAACAACCTAAGGCAGCACATTCTTTTCTTCTCTTCAGGAAACAGTGGCATTTAATTCTTCTCTTCTGAGGCCCCGTGTGATTGGAGAATGGATTGGAAGAGAAGAAAACGATGCTGATCCGCTGGCTGCTGAAATGCTGCAGCCCCCGGTTCCAAGAAGTAAAAATGACCAATGGGAAAGTGAAGAGAGTGGCTCTAGCCCTGCAGGAAGGTAAGATGAGATGTCTCCTGAGAGTCTATGGTTAGTTACTAACAGGGAAAGGGAAAATAAACCCAAGTGCAGGATTTTGATGAAATATCTCATCATAATTTTATATAGAAAATTTTTAGGCTCCACGTGGGATAAAACAGGTATATTTAAATGTCCCATTCTGTATATGTATGGTGTATATGTGTATGTGTACACATACCTCAAAGCATCGCATGCACACGATACACAGTTTTATATGTCAACTTAGTGTGTTATTAGACTTACTCTTGGTTTTTGATTTTGGTATTTTTCTTCATATCTATGAGGTTATGATCCCTTTGCTATTAAAACCAAAGGGAAGAACAGTTTCAAGGTTATAAACTGTCAATCATGAACACTGTGACACTAGGCAGCAAGTGTCAGGCTGTGAAGAATTGGAAAGAAGATTCCTGATGTACAAGAAAGATGTAGTTTGTCATCAAGAAGAAGAAAACTTAAATGCATAATCTATTTTAACATGTGGAATATAATTTAACATGTAGAATTATTTAGGTTTATAGTTGAAAACTTTGAATAGAATTAGTTATAATTTCTTTAATTTTTTTTAACCATTACCATTTATAAATTTGAAAGTACATATAACTGTCATTTTACTAAGAGCCCTGATGCTCAAAGGGTGGCAGATTTGCCTTAAGCATCCATATTCTGGGGAAGTGAATTGATGCTGAAATGTCCATATCATAACAAATTAGACAAAGGATATTCAACATTCAAATTTTTTTTGTAGTACCAACTATAGAGAGTGCAACTAAAAGCAAACTGAAAAATTCAAGGAAATTGAGGTGGAAAACATTTTGGGAGGCATGGCTACCCCAGTCTGAGAAAACAGACTTGAATACTCATGTATTGAAATATAACAGGCACTTAAACTTTCTGTGAGCGTTATTAGCTGACCACAGAAGCTGCCTTTCTATGCATAGAGCCGCCAAAGTAACTTGGAATTTGCTGCATTAAATTTAGCAGCAACCAATAACTAGTTTCTCTCAAAGAGAAAACTGTGTTTTCTACAATGTAATAGCTTTAAGGGGTTCTTTGCTTTGACTTATCACTTGGCTGGAGGGAAAGAAGTTCAGAATATTCATTAATGTGCTTCAGGCATATAGAAAATTGATTCTGTTTCCATGAGAAATACTTTTAAATTGTATAAATAGTTGAAGTGTCCTATATAAGGAGAAGAAAACCATTTTTAAAAATCCATTTATCTTCTTCTGTGAAATGCCAGATCAATTTCACCTGTCAATGAGGGTAATTTTATTTTTAATATCAAACTTATGAAACCCACTAGACCTTTATCTTCATTCACTGGTTTATCTTTAGTTCTTAAATGTAAAATAGAGAAATGTCAGCTT
Organism: Aplodontia rufa; assembly: GCA_004027875.1. Taxonomy (NCBI): domain Eukaryota; kingdom Metazoa; phylum Chordata; class Mammalia; order Rodentia; family Aplodontiidae; genus Aplodontia; species Aplodontia rufa. The sequence continues at coordinate 46,410 of PVKS010011813.1, read as the reverse complement.
TCATTTTGCTTTCATTTAATCATCATAATAATCAGAGCTATTTATTTTAAATGTTACTGCTTGTGTGTCCTTCCTAACTTTAGTGAGCTCTTGTTCCCTTGGGAATGCTGAATAAAGGGAAATCCTTTCTGCAATCCTAGTTGAATCCTTTACTCAGAAAACTCAGGGTTTCTTTTTCGTTTGTTTTTTTTGTTTTTTGATACCAGGGATTGAACCCAGAGAAACTTAACCACTGAGCCATATCCCCAGCCCTTCTTTTATTTTTAGACAGGGTCTTATTAAATTGCTTAGGGCTTTCCGTTGCAAAGGCTGACTTTGAGCTTGGCGATCCTCCTGTCTCAGCCTCCTGAGCTGCTGGGATTACAGGCATGCAGTCTGTGAAGAACTCTCAAATATTTATCTTGAAAAGTTGTTTTCAGTTTTATTTGTCTCTGTCTTGAAGTTATGAGTTCAGATATACCTTTGAAATGAAAAAAGTGAAGTTCTACCTTGATGTTCCATTAGATCAGAAAAAAATATGTGGGCATCTGAATTAAATATAGAGAACAATGATCAATTATGGTAGAAATTTTATTTCTTCCATCTTCTAATACAAAACAGGTTTCCTGTTATACTACTATCTCATACAGCATTAGGCTTAATTTGGGTGAATAAGAAAGCATTGTAGAGAATTTTTTTTTTTTTAAAGAGAAAGGGACACTGAGAGAGACAGAGAAAGAGAGAAACAACTTTAGTTTTTCACATGGCTTTAGTTGTTCCAACACTTAGTTGTGTACGTGGTGCTGGGGTTTGAACCCGGGTCCTCCTGCTTGCCAGGCAAGCGCTGAAACCACTGAGCAACCGCTCCAGCCCTGTAGAGATATTTTTAATAGCTCTAGAGTCTATATATTAGCCTTTCCCCTTAAGTAGTAATGAGCATGTAGAATTATTTAGCAGTCTAAACTATTAACAGACAGAATGATATTCTAGACTTCTCAGAGAAAATTTGATTTGCAAGCCTGACTTCTTCCATTTTTCTTTCTCCCACTGGGGCTGGCACAGGGTTGTTGTCAGTAGACAGCTGTTACAGGAGTGACGGAGGCATCAATAGACATCTGCAAAGTAATATTTGTTCACCAGAAAGGCTGTTGTCTATCTTTAGTTATTGCCCCTTTCCCTTACTTGGTTTTCCTACTGTCTACTGTTCATGTTTTCTCTGAATTGCTATTATGACAATACTCCATCTTTGGCATATAGACAACTTTCCCTTTCATGCAAAATGATAGATACATGACAGGATAGATTTTTATTACTAGATGAAAGAGAATTAAATAGAGAATATACTAAACCTTTAGAGTCTTGTGGGTAGAAACTTATCAGAAATATTTTCATGGATTTTTTTTTTAAACAACATACATTAACTGAACATTTTTCCCTAGGCTCCCCAAATATAGCATTGTATGAAAAGGTTCAACAACTTTGGTATGGCTAACTGATATCTAAAGTGTTCAGTGCTGGTTCAAGTGAAGGCAGTTGTAAGAGCAGTGTGGAGAAACTATGAGAATAAGACAAGAAACATGAATATGAAGTCTATGACCCCTGGACAGTGTCTAGATGGGACTCAAGAGCTCTGTGAATCTCTTAAACTATGTTCAAAATGTTGTATTGTATTAATGGATATTTTCCAACCATATCTTTCTTAGACTTTCAAATAAATGCAGATTTGAGAGAACTTAAAGAAATGAAAACATCTGGGCAAGAAAGGGCAGAGGGGTTCCTAAAGGAGAAGGCAATGTGTTGGAGACTGCTTCAGGACTTCCTGTGTTTAGCAGATCCTACCTATCAGCATTGTTGCTATAGCTTGTCTGACTAGTTAGTGGGAAAGAAAATACACTCATTGCACATTAAGAGTTATTAAAAATAATCACACATTTATAAAATAAATGTAAACAAAAATTGAGTTTCATAAGCCCATCTAATCATCTTTATAACCATCTTAATTAGACATTGCAATAGCTGTGTAATGAATTTCCTAAAATTGCTTGTTAAATCTTAATGTGAATTTGTAAATAGGTTCATCAGGCCTTGAAAACCTAATGAGGCTCCTTTAATGGTGAACCACCTTATTAAAACAAGAATAATATCCATAAATATTATAAATCTGGCAAATTGGCTTTGTTAACTTAGCATTGCTATTTGATTTTAAATTTGGCATGTAATTAATAGAAAACTTAATAATAAATGCATATTAAATATCAAAATAAAAGCTAAATTCACTTCCTACTAAAAAGTTTCCCTTTTCATTAAAGCTCAAAATGACTTCTAATGTGAACAAAGAACAACGCCTGGAATTGTTCCCCTTCCACAGAGAGATGCATGGTAAATAAGCCACTGTGCAAACGTATGACATAAATTCACGTGGTGTTAAGTGGTACCATGGGAAGTGAATCTGGATACGAAGGAAGAAAGTAGAACATAGGGGACTCTTTCACATGCAAAGACCAAGAACAAAGAAATGATCCTAATGTTGTCAGATTTTGGTTATTGTTGGACATTATACGAAATACGTGAAACATAACAGAGATAAAGTCAAACAGTAATTTAGGCATATTCTAACATGAAGATTTTAAGGATATAGAATATTGATTAATCAAAACTTAACCTGTCAAATCCAAAACAAAAGCTTTAATATCTGAATTATATGAATTGTTCCTCAAGACTAGATGTTAGGATGGCTGGGGATGTGGCTTCACTCAAGACATAGAGGCCATGCTGGCTGGCTAAGGGACAGGGCAAAGGGCAGCATGCCTGTGAAAAGAACAGCCATTCAAGATGCTGGCAGACAAGCTCCAATGGATTGATGGATCCACCAGCCAATCTCTAAAAGACCAACCCCATCATCAACTCCTCCCATTTAACCAATAAAACCAGCTGCCTGGTGAGGGTCCAGCACTATTTTCCCTGTGTGCCATTCTCCCTGCACGCCCGTTTCCCTTGCCCTTGCCTGGCCGTCACTTCCCATGCCTGTCTTCATTATGGCGGCGCAGGTGAAATTGGCCCCAGAGCAACAAATCCCAGTAAACATCTCCACCTGAATTTACACCCATGTCATTATTCTTTTTTCTTAGTTTTTACACTAACAAATTTCCTTTTAAATGAAAAACATAAAACATATGCATATTTTAGAACATTTATGAAGCAATTTTGATAGGCTTAAAACTTCTTTTCCATTATTGAGGAATTCTTATTTGTGCAGAAAATGTATATCCCAATTCAAATAATTATTTTGGAAAACACAGGACTAGTCATCCATAGATTTATTGTGTGTTAGACAACATTTTGGGTTTAATGCATGTCTAGGTCTTCCAGCCCTGTCCATACCATATGGATTTTCTTTTTATTAAGGAGTTGAGTTGTTGTACAATCATAAATGCATATAAAGTAACAATATGATATGCATTTGATCCTAAACCATAGTTACCCCACATTGCCTGCATCTCAGTCTCTTGATTCTTCTATATTATGCCCCATAAGAGATATAAATGTATATCTCTTATATATTGTATTATAAGTTATAAATCATATAGATATATGATTATGTATTTTCCATAATTAAATGATTGCATAAGCATCATTTGACTTCTCGGGGGTGTAAAGGGTATGCTACATTGTTGATTGTCTCTCTAGATCCCTCCCTATCTTCCCTGCTCTCCCTTCCTACCTCCCCCACCTAAATGTCTATGGTTCTCCTAGACTATGTGTTGTTGTACATTTGGTGGGTCTGATACATGAGTTTAGCTACCTTTCACCCATGCTTAGGTTTAGCTGTAGCCTCCAAAAATGAGGAAAAACATTCAGCTCTTGAGTCTCTGGATTTGGGTAACTCTGCTCAGCATGATTTCTTCCATTGCCACTCCAGTGCGTATATATTTACCACAACTTTTGGATCCATTCATCCAGTGAGGGGCATCTGGGTTGATTCCACAATTTAGCTATTGTAAATTGAGCTGCTATGAACATTGATTTTGCTGTGTCACTGTAATGTGCTATTTTTAATTCCTCTGGGCAAATATCCAGAAGAGGGATAGCTGGGTCATATGGTGGATCTAGCCCTTCAAAAAACTCCACCAGAAAACTGCTTGAGCTTACAAACCATGTAATAATAAGACTAAAGAAATCATTTGCTTCAAGACCCTCATGAGATTGTTTTAATTACTTTAGGCCAATGCATAAGATTCAGACATTTATAATCTAACATTTGTTCTTTATCTTCAACATTAATATCTACATATTTTTCTTCTTTTTTCACTACCAATCTTCCTACTTACCTGGATTTTCTTCTCTCTCAAGTTGGAGACATATGTATCTCCTTAAATTATTTTGAATTTATTTAGTGTGTTTGTAAAAGAAAAAAAGTAGTTGAAAAAGAAAAAGTCAATTTGCTAAATATTTATTGAAAATTAATGCCAGATAATGTGCTAATACCAGGTAAGACAAACATGAAATAAAAAATACTATATTCAAAATGCTTATTTAACATGCTGAGAATGATGAAAAGAAAAAGTCTCATTTCTGCAGTTCAGTGCATACAATTCTGGGTACATAATTAGCATTTATTAAGTTATTTGCTAAATCAATTATTAAAACACATTAAGACATATATCAATACCTAAGTTGCAACAATTGAGTATAAAACTTTTTATGATTCCTTCAACTCCAAGGGGTTTAATAACACAAGGAACCATCTAATTTCTAATTGGAGTCAAGAAAAGAGCACAGATTCTTCCTAAAAGGCTGGAGGGTGCACTCTAAAGCTCAGAATCTATTTCAGAAGAGAAATAATTCAGTTTTCTATCACAAGGAGCACATGGGGCCAGATCAAACCAGGAGTTACTAATCTGTGCTCAGGAATGGAGTGAAACTGAGTGACATCAGATTGGGGCACCAAAGCATTGTGCAGGCTGGGAGGCTCCTGGTTGGGCAGACCCAGGGGTCTGGGATGGAGAGGTTGGCCACTTCAAACTGTCACTTTCCATCTCACCCTGGTTTAGAAGTTACTTGTAAACCAAACAAATGGATCCTTTGGATATATTAATAGCAAACTGAAATATTAACTGCTACTTTTTTCATAGAGCCTTCAAAAAGGTTGCCTTTCTTAAAGAGGTACCTTTAATTACAAGGTTGGAAGTGATGGCTCAAGAAAAGCCATGCAGATCTCCAGGATACCACCCTGATGTTTCAACATGATCTATTGATTACCACTTAGAGACTGCTCCGCATGCTCTCCCTATCTTAACCTGTTTCATCTTCCTGAAAGCATCATTATTATCCCTATTGCAGGAATGAGGAAACTGAGTCCCCGAGTACTTGCTCTCTGTCCCAGGACTAGAGAACTAAGTGACTGAGTCAGGGGGTCTTGCTCCAAGTTCTGTGCCCTAAATGCTTTACTATACAGCCTCTCTATAGAAGAGTTCCAGAAATCTCATCATTAAGATTTAGGTCCAAATTTGGACAGAGGGGACCCAGATGAAGGTCCTGAGAATCCTAGGTGCTCTTAGAAGGCACCCTACCCCCTCATCTCTTCGTCTCACTCATCTGCATTCTGGCTGCACACAGCAGTGATGTTTTCTCTTGATCTTTGCTTCTCTGCTGCTCTACAGACTTTGCTCTCTCCCTGCATTCACCACCCCCAAAAAAAATCCTCCCTAAAATCATGACTTCCAGAATCCCCTGTTTTCACACTGTGACCATTTTCCGTGTGTTCTTTTTTTAAATTTTATTGAGAAATTTATTATTGAACAAAATAATATAAAATGTGAATAGATTCTGGATATTACATTTACCCTCAGGAGAGCCCCCCCAATTACTCACCGTTATCCCTCCTTTCCCCTTCCCACAATGTCTCTAAAAAAGTATTTGGTTGTATAACATTACACCTTATCTGGATTTAACACATAATAGACCACCTCTCTCAATGACCAGGGTCTAGTTCCAGCCTCCACAAATGAGTGGAGACATTCAACCCTTGGTTCTCTGGGTTAAGCTGATTTTACTCCGCATAATTTCTTCCATAGCCATCCATTTACCTTCAAAGGCTGCAATATCATTGTTTCTAATTGCTGTGTAAAATTCCATGGTAATCGTATGTACCATAGTTTTTGGATCCATTCATCCAGTGAGGGACATCTGGATTGTTTCCATAATCTAGCAGTTGTAAATTGAGCTGCTATGAACATAGATATTGCTGTGTCACTGGAATGTGCTGATTCTAAATCCCCTGGAAAAATACTCAGGAGTGGAATAGCAGAATCATATGGTGGGCTCATCCATAGTTTTTTGAGGATTCTCCACACTGCTTTCCAGAGGGGCTGTACCAGTCTGCAGCTCCACCAACAGTGTGTTAGTGTGCCTATCTCTCCACAGCCCCTCCAGCATCTATTATTGTTTGTTTTCTTCATTTTTGCCATTCTGACTGGCGTAAGGTGATATCTTAATGTAGTTTTCATTTGCATTTCTCTGATTACTAGTGATTTGAAGCACTTTCTCATGTATTCATTGGCTTGATCAATCTCCTCTGTTGAGAAGTTTCTATTTAGCTTTTTGGCCCATTTATTAACTGGGTTGTTTGTGTTTTTGTAGTTGAGATTTTTGAGGATTTTGGAGATTCTGGATATGAAGCCCCTGTCAGAGGAATCATAGTCCATGATTCTCTCCTTTTCCGTTGGAAACCTCTTGACTCTTTTGATTGTTTCCTTGGCAGTACAAAAGCTTTTTAGCTTTATGGCATCCCAATCACTGATATTTGACTTTACTTCCTTCACTTTAGGAGACATGTTGAGAAAGTCTTTGCCTACTCCCAAATGCTGAAGTGTTGGACCTAACTTATCTTCCACTGAAGCAATACTTTTCATCCCTTGTCTTCCCCTTTTCCACATGTGCACTTTCCCTGGACCCTTACAGTCTTGGTGAAGTCAATGTAAACATCGGTGCTTGTTCCTCAAACCTGGCCTCTCCATTCCTTTGTCTGCTTTTTGCCACTGGTCTTGAATTCCACCTTATTGCACCCACTCATTCCTTCTGTCACATCCTAGACCCTCTCATTATCATGCTGCAATAGGTAATGTCAATTTCAGTTCCTTGCCCTCTGTCACCTCCTGTCCTAGTTCGTTCCTTCTGGTCCCTAACTCTATATGCTAAATGACCATCGGCCCTCCTCCACCTTGTTCCATGTTTGTCTCCTCATTCAGCTTTTGTCCTTGGCTCACCTTTGTAATTCGTCCCTTGGATAATCTTTCTATTCCCTCATCTCTCTTTTCCTTTCCTGATTCCTAATCTTTATTCTGTGAAGAAGCCAGTAAAGGCTGGAGAGCACATAGGCCACTGACCGCTCACTGAACTCAAGACCTCCCAACCACAGGGACCTGGTGAAGTTCCTGATCCATTCCCATGTGCACTGTCCTCAGGAATGATTTCATGCCTTTACTTATCTCCTGAAACCGCCCTGCTCCCTGTCGTCTTCACTGCTGATGACTCCTGTTTCATGAACAAAGAGACTTCCCAGCACCTCTGCTGGGCACCCGGCTCACCTGCGCCCAAGCCCTCTGCTTTCTCCTGTGACTGTGGGTGCTGCCCATACTCTCACCCAGAGAAAGCCCCCCACTGAGCTCTGGATGCTCAGTCTCTGTCGCTGTGCAAGCTGCTCACTTCTCCGTGTCCCCTCTGTGCCCTCTGCTAGATCATTCCCATCAGCGTACAGCCTCCCTGGCCCCAGCTGTCAGTGCTCTCTGCTTTCCATTCTTTTTAGAACCAGAGTCTGCACTGCAGTCACCTGTGTTCACTGCCTCCTACATGTGCAGTCTTTTCCAACAGAATTTTATTTCTATCACCTATTGAAATCACCTTTATCGCTATCACCAGAGGAATTCTTGTGTCTCCAATTGTCATTCAAATGACATGACCGCTACCTTCTGAAATTTCAGCATCGAGTCTCAGCCCCCTTCCTTCTTGACCTAGCAGCAGCATTTGAGAACCCCTCTCTCAGTTCTGTGTTCTGATGCTTTCCTCAAAATCCTCATCTATGATCCCGAAATTCAAGATGTTTGGAAACCAAAATTGTTTTCATAGCTCATGATAGCAAAACCTGATCTGAAAATTGTAGATATCATGTTTAACCTACTCGGTGCAATGCTGCTATATAATAACATAGAAAACTGCAGTACTTGCTAATAGGGTCAAGCCACAGATCCTCCTGAGGGTGTTACATAATATAGGGTTTCTGCAGCAGAGTACATCCTGCCCCAAGGAATCTAGAAAAACAACTATGGATCTGCAATAGAAATCTAAGATTGCATTTAGGTAGATATATTTATTTGTAAATAGGCATGTTTTGATCATATATTAGCCTTTCAAAATCTTATACTTTATGGGGATAAAAATTAACCTTGGAGTTACGCTTATTTATATAAAATAACATCTTTAAGATAGTATGTATCTCAAGCTTGCATGACATATATAATTTCTAATCCTTGTTATATAATTTAGGTACCTAGTGATAAGTAAACATTGTCCAAATCTTCATAAAACACCTGCTTCAAACAGTAATACTTAGAGAATTATTATTTACTCCTGGGGGGAAAATTGCTTCAGAAGTATAACTGTCTTTCTGCATGAAAACAAAGTGCATTTTCTTAAGTATATGATATTATAAAATATTTTGTTGTCTTTTGAATTTACAGCATATAATGCAAAATCATGAAGGAAAATTTAACTTGATTTATTCAACAGGCAAATAAATCCAGCACTTTCCCACTCTGCTACAAATATTAGTCCTTTTAAATTGTCAAATTACACATATATAGTAGGTAATACTATAATCTACATTATTAAAAAAGAAGAAAAAGGGAGGATAAGTAACTTGCCCAAAATTATTCATTGAAAATAGACTCTGTTCATGTGTCATTCAAAGTAATGTTCTTCAAATAGGTATAAGAATTATGTCGGGGCTGGAACGGTGGCTCAGCGGTTTTGGCGCTTGCCTGGCAAGCACGAGGACCTGAGTTCACACCCCAGCACCACAACTAAGTCTTGGAGCAACTAAGGCCATGTGAAAAACTAAATAAAGTTGTTTCTCTCTTCCTCTGTCTCTCTCACTTCCCTCTCTCTTAAAAAAAAAAAAAGAAAAAAAGAATTATGTCACTATATTTGGGAATTTTAGGAAAAATATAGGACCCAGAAGAAAGGCAAGGGATCAGGGGATGGGAGGAGGGAGGTAGAGGAGTGCAGGGGGTGGATATTGACCAAATTGTATTACTGTATTGTGTGCATCTATGAATATGTGACAAATTCCATCATTTTGTACAACTATAATGTACTGGTAAAAGATAAATTAAAAAGAAATATGTATATCCATTGTCCCAAAGCTAAAAGGGCTACAGTAACACATATGAATATTGTTATTTGAAAATAATTTGACAAAATAATTTAGATGTGAATTAGTTTTTGCATGTGAGATCTGTCAACTGAAATTCAGACTAAAATGTTGTTTCAATTAGTGGTGTTACTCAATAAAATAGGTCGAGGTAGGCTTTCAAATGCTGAAATTATTTCTTAGTTAAAAGGCATACAGAAATGATGCAGAAGACAAATGGCATGGCCAGAACTGGGACTAAATAAATTTATTTCATCAATATGCAAATAAATAGTTATGTTTGATCTGTACTACTATGGAACAAAATAATTTAATTATTTGAAGTTTACATGGGTAGTTACTAAAAGTTTTTAAAAATTATTTTAAAAGGGATGCATTTTTACATCTCTGCAATAATCCTACATATGTTGGAGGGACTTAAGTTGGAATAGAAGATAAAAATGAAATAGTGACAAGTGTACACTTTTATAAATTTTTCTCAATTTTTTAGTTTGAAAATCCAAAACATAGAATATCTAAGAGTAATAATATTCACATACATTCCACTCATATTCATTCATTAATATTTTGTAATCTTTGTCTTATCTATGACTTGCTATCTATCCCATCTATGTATCTAACATCTGCTTATTCTGATTTTTTTGGTTTTTTGCTAAGCCATCTAAAAAGTTATAGATGTTATAACATTAATTCCATAAGACTTTCATATGCATTTTCTAAAAATGAGGATATTTTCTTATATAAACATAATTATTATATCAAAATATTTAACAATGATACTACAAAGTTTTTTATATGGATAATTTTGTATGGTTTTCAATTTTTTCCAGCTAGATCTTTCATGGAATTGTTTTTTTGTATATTCATTTATTTCTTTTATAGTAGCATCTAATAAAGGATCATGTCAGGTCTATATTTTGATTTAACAGTTTTATTTACTTTTTCATCTGTTTTTTGTTTCTCCAACACTTATTTGTGTTTGTGGTGCTAGGGTTCAAACCCAGGTCATGCATGCCAGGCAAGTGCTCTACCACTGAGCCACCACTCCAGCCCAACTGTCAAGTCTCTTTAGTCTTCTAAAATCTAGAACAGTCCTCTGTCTGTGTTTTCTTTCATGACCCTGGGGTTTGTGAAGACTATAACATGTTAGTTATTTTGAAAAACGTCCCTATATCTGTACTTGTCTGATTACTTCCTGATTAAATTCAGGTTAAGCATTTTTGGAAAGATTCTTCATAGGTGATGTGATGTACTTCCTCATTGTGTCCTATCAGGAGATACATAAAATGACTCTCTGCCTCATTATTGGTGACACTCAGTTTGATTGATTGGTTAAGGTAGTGCCCGTCAGATTAGTCCAGTGTATCATTTGCCCTTTTAAATTAAGTAATAAGAGTTGGAGATCAGTGATAAGGCACTTGCCTAGCATCCACGAGACCCTGACATCAATCCTGAGTACAACAACTGCTTCAGTTAGTTTTGCATTGCTGTGACCAAAAGACCTCACAAGAACAATGTTTAGAGGAGGAAAAGCTTGTTGTGTCTGTCGGTTTCAGACGTTCAGTCCATGGTCAGCCAACTCCGTAGTTCTGGGCCACAGGAGAAGCAAGACATCATGGTGGAAGAGGGTGGTAGAGGACAGAAGCTGAGGACATGGCAACCAGAAAGCAGATAGAGTTCCAGTTACCAGGGACAAAATATAAACCCTAGGATGCCCCCAGTGACCTGCTTCCCCTAGCCACAGCCTGCCTGCCTGCAATTACTATCCAGTTAATCTGTATCCCTGGATCAATCCACTGATTAGCTTAAAACTCTCATCATCTAATCCCTTTACCTCTGAATGTTCTTTCATTGTCTCACACATGAACTTCTGGGGGACACCGCATATCAAAATCATAACAAACACAAAAAAGGAAAAAAAATCATCTTCCACTTTTGTTTGGAAAAGATTGCACATATTCATTTTTCTCTGTTCCTCCCGCTAAATACAACTGTTAACCCTGAGATAAAGCAAGAGGCTATCAAGGGAAAACTTTCTAACATGTTAGAGGAAGGTGGAATTATTAGAGACCCTAGGACTAGAGAAAAAACATAGCAGTAAGGTACCGTATGATCCCCCACCCAAAAGAGTAAGGCAGCTCAGGTCTGGGGTTTCCCAACCCCTGAACTAGCAGGAGAAGATGGTCCAGGTAGATTCCCATCTTCCTCTAATTGAACAGGAGTTGCTCCAACCACACCAGGAGCATTGACCAGAAATCCTGCTAACAGTGAGGGGTCTGGTGAACTGCTCTCCTTCCTGCCAGATTTGAGAGTTCCCTGCCCCACTATGTGAAGGAAGCTGAAGGGCTTTAGCACAAAGGGCAGTCAGCCTCAAATAGTGACCAGGCCTGAAAGTCTCCTTGTCCACAGGAGCCTGAGATTCCTCTTCCTACTTAAAAACACCAGGCTGTTCAGCCCATTTTACTGGACAAAAAAGGCCAAAGTGAAAGGGACCCATTTACAACAAAGCTTGGCATGAGAAGCCTTTTTGTCTCTATGGGCAAATATTTTCTTCATCCACCTAGAGAATCAAGTTACAGACCTAGAGGTGAGCCTGCTGGCCCTCATACAACAGTAGCATTAGGAGCTGTGGTAATGCTACATAAACAATGCAGAGCAAAGAAGAGCTCTGATAATTAAATTGTTATTGAAACGATAGACTGCAAAAGTAGGCCAGGAACTGGGGTGGATGCCTTGGAAAATAAAAGATTTAGGGTCTGGAGCAGTGGCTCAAAGGTACAGCACTTTTCTAGCAGATGCGAAGACCTGGGTTTGCACTCCAGTACCACTCACACAACTAAGTGTGGGAACAACAAAACCAGATGAAAAATAAAAATTAGTTCTCTTTTAAAAAATAATAAAAGGAGCCAGGGATGTGGTTCAGTGTTTAAGCATCCCTCAGTTCTTCCTGGTACAACAAAAAAAATTTAAAAAAAATTTATATAAAACCTAAAGACTCCAAAATAATAGCCAAATTGTGCAAGATACATTTTAGAAAGCACTCATACCGAGGACAAGGATAATCACAGCTCAAATGATAAAACACGGACAACTGATGCCAGCATTGGAATGAATCAGATGGTGGAATTATCTGGAAAGTAATTTGAAACAATCATCACAAAATGTTTCTATAAGCAATTATAAATTCTCTTGTAATAAGCATACAAAATATCATCAAAAAATTTTTTAGAAACTATGAAAAGGATAAAATGAAAATTATATAGAACTGGAAAAGAAATCACAAAAAATTTTTGATGGGCTGGAGCAGTGGCTCAGTGGTTACAGTGCTTGCCCAGCATGCACAAGTATGTAAGTTCAAACCCCAGCACCATGTACACAGCAAAGTCTCGGAGCAATGATGGCCATGTGAAAAACTAAATAAAAATTGTTTCTCTCTCTCTCTCTCTTTCTCTCTCTCTCTTTCTCTCTCCCTCTCTTTCTCTCTCCTTCTCTTTCTCTCTCCCTCTCCCTCTCAAAAAAAATGTTTGATGAACTCAAACATTTTGGAGATGGAGATGGCAGAAGACAGGCTTATTGTATGTGAACACAGATCCATAAAATTTGCCCATTTTGAGCAACAATACAGAGAAAATAGAATGAAAAACCGAAAAAGAAAACCAAGGACCTATGGAAGAAAAACAAACGTTTTGACATTTCCATCACTGAGTGCCAGAGACAGAAAACAGAAAAAAAAAAGTGGGTGGGTTGAAAAAGCATTAGAAGGAACAAGAACTGACAGCTTCCCATCTATGGAATAAGGTATAATCTACAGATTCAAGCAGCTAAGAAAATCCCAAGTGGGATAAACCCAAGGAATTACACGCTGACACATACCATAATTTCAACTTCTGGAAATCAAATCAAAGAAAAAGTCTTGAAAGTAGTCAGAGAGAGGTGTCAAATGAGGGAACATCAGTTTGAATGACCATCGATTTCTCACTGAAAATACAAAACACAGAGGAAAGTGTCAGAAGATAAGAATCCTTAACCACAAGTTTTATAGCTGGGGAACTACATTTCTGGATTGAAAAGACGATAGAGACATTTTTCTGTAAAGGAAAGCTGAAAGGATGGGCTGCTGACAGATGCACACCTGAGGAATGACTGAAGGAAATTCTTCAAACAGGAAATGATGAACAGGAGAATCTTGGAACATCAGGAAGGAAGAATAAATAGCAGAGACATGAGCCTATATAATGGATTCTAGATAACGTTTTTTTGAAACAAAAGTAACAAGGCTACCTGACACTCAAAACAACAATATTTAGCTGGGCACATACCTGTAATCCCAGCAGTTTGGGAGATTGATACAGGAGGTTCACAAGTTCAAAGTCAGCCTCAGCAATTTAGCAAGGCCCTAAGCAACTTAGCAAGACCCTGTCTCAAAATTTAAAAAAATAAAAAGGGCTGGAGATGTTGCTCAGTGGGTAAGCACCCCAGGTTCGATCCCTGGTCCCAACAAATAAGTAAATAAATAAAACAATATTTAAAAGTAGGGAAGGTAAAGGAACTGAAATGGAAGTATGTTGTCCATATTTAACCCAAGTGATGTTGATAGTAGAACAACAGTCTCCTGTGATATGTCACTTATATGTTTTAACACAAAGAACAGTCGCCAAGGAAACTATCCAAAGAGGTAGACTGGAAAGTGCAGTATTTATCACAGGACAATTGGGGACAGAGTAGTCTTTTCAACAAATGGTGCTGGTGATGCTGGGTTTTGTAGATGTCGGGTGTGTGTCCACTCTGAGTCGAAGAATGAAACTGAGGGACATAGAGGCAAGCAGAGCAAATAGTTTATTTAAGAAAGGATAGAAAGAAAACACTTCTCCAGGAGAAGGGAGGCATACACCTCAGCACTCCTATAAGGGGAAGCAACTTGCCTTTGTAAGATTCTCTTCCCTTGGTTAATAATCATTGCCAGCCCTCCCCCATGCCTAGAAGTGTGAATGTGAAATTCTGACCTGATCTAGTCCTCGTCCTGGGCTCACGGAGACAAGAAGTCACTGTCGGAACCACCCTTGTTAGCGGACAGGGATGGGAGCTGATGTGCATCTCTGCTGACTGAGGCCAATGGATGCTCTCTGCCCTCTCAGAAAAAATGGCCATCAGCTAGTGTCCTCCTTATCAACCCAAACCATTCTGCCCACCTGACTGCCTACCTTTCTCTGCCTCATTGGGACAACTGTAACTTTATAACCACACAAAAGAAATGAAAGCATTTTTTTTTAAATTTTAGTGCAGCATGTTAAAATACTTGCCCCATGGCTTCTATTTTGCTTGACATTCATGTGTTTTGTAAAATAGCAAATGATTATCTACACTTTCTAATTTTAAAAAAAATCAGAAAATCCATTAAGTTTCACATAGCAACAATTAGTAGGAACAGAATGCAGAACCTCCTCTTTTATTTTTTTTTATTTGTTCTACACAGTCTTGTGTATTGGAGGGAATCATTTTTACATATTCATGCATACATGGATATTGACTAAGTTGAGACAGATCCTAGTCCAGGATCTCCCACCTTCATCCATTCCCTACTCTCATGTCTTCTCTGCAATACCCCCATGCTATAGAAATGAGCATATACATGTATATTAATTTTTGAAATTTATGAGTTTCTCAGCCTGCCTGTATATAGTTGGGCTTCTCCATGGGAGTTGAATGTTCCCAGCTTATCCCCCCTTATCCCTCCCGCCCCTCTTTGCTTCCCATAGTTTTTAGTTTCCTGGCACGCACTTGGGAATTTGTTAGTGAATTATCAAAGGCTGTCTCAGAGTGTCTCTATATCTCTGCAACCTTTGGGGAGAATTTTAGTGCTATGTCCATAAATTTGCATAACAAAATAAGTGAAAAAAATTGTAAATTTTCTTTACTCACCACAGCTAATTAATGTTAAATATTTCTTCAGCTTGAAGATGGAGCCCAAGACAAAAGGATTAAAACAGCAGCAGCAGCAGCATAAGAAGCTTCTGGCAGCAATGCTTTCTCAGGATTCCTTTGAGTCTATCCGCAGCCCTACCCCATCTGTAACAGAAGAAGACATCGACAACGAAGATGATGCAATGGAGTTGCTGGGTAACTTTAAAAATTAATAATTTCTCTCTTTTTCTCTTGTATTGTAAAGTGTGCAGTGGTTAAGAATTTTAAAGGTTTCGAGTCATTTTGTTTTAGGGAAGAGAACATTTAAACACTTTCTTTACGTTAGACTTTTATGAAGTGCCATGTAAGCACTAAATTGAAATCAGCTGAGCATGTGAAATACTTATTAGACTGTATTTTGTGCTTTGTGTATGCAGCACTTTACCTTCTGATACTTAAGCTTTATTGTGTGTGCAACTGTGATAAAAATTCAAGTTTGTCTGCTTTATTCTCTGATTATAATTGCCTTGATCATACCCATTGTTTATAATATATATCCAAAGTACATATTTCAACCCTTATCTCAAGATGTCCCTCTGTTATTTTAAGGATGCTTTAGAAAAAGAGAATAAAATTGAAAGAGGCAGTTAGTAAATTAATGTTTTATGTGTTCCATAAATGACAGGAACGTTTGCAAAGATTTCAAAGCCTTTTCAGGCTCATTGCTTTCATGAAAACTTTATTAATCTTGTACATATAAAATAGCTTTTGATATGTTTTAGTGAAGCAAATGTATGGTTTTGCTCCAATAGAAATCTTTATAAATTTATTTACTGTGGTGCTGGGGATCGAACCCAGGCCTTGTGCATGCTACCTGAGTGCTCTACCACTGAACCACACCCCTACCCCTCCAATATATATTTTTAATATTGTGCTTCACTTTGGAAAATAATTTTTTCTGAAAGAAGAAAAGGAAATTTGATCTCAGAGAGAGTGATCCATCTGTAAAACAATGCGTGCTTAATTCTGTGAAATCAGTTTTTCCATTATAAATACTTAAAACAATTTCTGAATACTTTTGTGATAAGATTCCATCATATTTAACTGGAAAGAGAATAAATAAAATAATTATTTGAAAGCATCACACAAGTTTTATATATAGTATATTGAATCCTAGGAGGGAAAAGAAATTTTCTAAATATATGATTTTTCTAAGCTAGATTTCCTGTTTTCAAGTATTGGTGGTAGTAAAGTACTTTCATTACAATAAATAATATATGTCTCCATACATAGACCTACAGAGATGTTTAGTCAGTGATGGCAGGTTCAAAAATAGTTTCTGATGGTATAATTACTGTATTTATTCCACCATTAAGGAGACTTGACATGGACTTTTTAACTACATGTGATTTGTCTTTTTTTGTGGTTGTTATTCTTTCTTTTTTTTTTTGTCTCTGTATTTTTAAGCAGTTAAGTCTCCTTATCTCCAAATCATTAATGTGGCAGATGTGCCAGATATGATCATGGTACCTGCATTCAACTTTCCATTCAACATTCAACAAACATTTACTGAGCACTTACTAATGTGCTAGGTCTGGACTTGGTCCTGGGGACATAAAAAAATTTAACAATAGTCTCCATTTACAGGAACCTTACACTCTAGAATTCAAAATAAAAATGTAAATACATCACTCTGGTGGTGTTCTCTACCTGTGATAATTGGATTAAGCACCCAGTTGAACATAAAGGTAATATCTAATGCAGAAGTAAGGGACACTGATCAGAGGATGTTTCTAGGACAAGCTAATTCCCCTGGTTAGTCCTGAAGGGCAAGTAGGCATAAGCTTAGTGAGGGGAGTGTGGTCATTACCCCTGTAGGTTTGCTCCTGTAGGTGCAGGTCCTTCTGCGACTGGTCCTCTCCTTTGATCAGTAACAGGAAAGTGGGTGAGACCAAGAGATTCTTTACAGAGACACAGGAGTCTGTTCAGTGCAGTGTTCCCTGGATCTCAACTGCTGTATTCTGAAGTTTCTAGCCTCCCAAGCTGAAGACCAGAGAATTGGGTTTTGGAGAATACTTAATGATGAGCAGTTAGTAACTGGCCCTCATTAGCTCTATTTTTTTTCTTTTTCATTTAGGCATGTTAGCCTGTGTACTGAGCGAGTTTAATAAACAGAAATAGTGGAGAGTTAGGACTTTCTCTTGGTAATTCCACCTATGTCAGCACAGATGGCAGTGGTAGAATGATGCTGGTTTGTAAGTTATGGAATTTCTCCGTGATAACATGAAATGTTCCAAGTCCACTGGACTATCCCCTAAAGCAGTGCCATATGCATTTTCTTGTCTTTTGAAACTGATTAGAGAGAAACGTGATTGTGTCTGAGAAAAACACAAATGTGAAGTTCTTGAAATTTTATGTGATATCAAATTTTAGTACATAGTACTGTTGTAAGATGAAGTACATTTGGTATTTAAAATATCTTCTTGAATCTACAATATGTAGAGTAAGTTTGCTATAACTTTATGTGTTTTTAAAGATTGAACTTGTTATTATGAACTACACCAGGGTAAAACTGAACATTTTATTTATCTTGCATGGGAAGTACTCTGTAAACCTGTGAAGTGTTGAATAAGTAAAAGGTATAAATATTAGTTAACATTAATGTGAACAATGATTATTCCTCAATAAAATTGGTTGATATGAAGGGAAAAAATCTTTTAGATGTACTAGTAGATATTAGTAAAACTGTTGATACTTGTTTTAGTTATTTAAAAAATCCAACATTGTTAATATATTACTGATTAGTAGTTAATTATTCAGCTGTTTAATTGTATATATATATATATATATATGGATTTTTTTTCTAAATGTTTTAGGCATATGAAAATATTATAGTATAGCATCTATAATTTTTAAAATAGAATGTTTTCTGTAAGTTTGTTTCAAATATTGCCTATTGATTCATAGCACAAAAGTAGCTTAATGTAAAATTAATGCTACCTATCAGATAATAAAATATCCAAACTTGTGGAATTTTAAGACACAACAATTTTAAGCACCTCTGAAATTGGTGCTCTAATTATGAAAGGCCTTGACTACAGTATCTGCCACATCACCTCAATCTGTAGTTCTCAACCACAAGTACAAGGCATCCTTAGATATTTTAGTAATAATGTTAGATATTAATGGGCACAATGATTGACATATTTAATACAGAATCTTCATGTGTTCTTAAAAATGATTAAAAATCAATTTTCAAAAATATGGTAATAAACTGTAATGGCAGAAAAAGGAGATTTATAGAAATTACTTTATTCCATTCTTCTGACAGAAAATTTGAGGGACTTCATTAGTTTAAAAGATATTTCAGCTTGTAAATGTGAGCCCGTTTTCATTACACTGCCTGCATTTATCATCATCTTCTTATTGAAACTCAAGTAGCTATCATGTGCTTGATTTTTCTCTATGATTTATACTAATTCATATTCATTTTAAAAATTATCAGAATATTTAACAGAGATAGCTGGCTTTCTTATATACTTTAATAAGAAATATTACTTGTAAAAAATTTTTAGGCTTGCTTAGACCTGACATTGAGGCATATATCTAAAAGTCAAATTCCAGAGAGGCTCAAAAATAAAAACAAGGTTAATCATGCTTTATGCTTTCCATTCTTAGCTCATAATTATAAAAAATTAAAAATTGAAATTATATTGCCCAAAATGAAGTGATTGCAAACCGATAACATTTGTTTTAAAATGCATGATCAAGAACAATTATAATTATGTTGATGTTCTTTGTTGAATGAAGTCGTTGAGTTTTGATAGCCTCAATATTATGCCAAATTTTGTCAAACAAAAACTTAATTTGGTAGAGGGACTTATTACACTAAGGCATTCTGTGGCAAATTCTTTTATATTCTGATCAGTCTTTAGAAAATGAACATTCACTGTATTATTTTTTAAGCTGAAGACCTTAAAGCAGAAAGTTCCCATCTTTGCTAAATAACAACATGCATTTCACCTAATGAAAAATGAATGCTGTCACTCAGTGATATCAGAATGCAAATACGGAGAGGACCCTCAATGGTTTTTTTTTTTAATTTAACTCCTTATCTGTATTCATATATTTTAACAATTTAATGTATATAAAATAATCTAAAACAAATACCATACATATGAACTTTAGCATTTTTTCTATTGAGTATTGATTAATGGAAGTATCAAAACAACAAAAGTTGTCCGTTTAATAATGAAGATTCTTTATAAAATAATTCTTCACAAAAAGTCTGAAGATCTAAAAAATTTGATCTGTGGATCCTTCAATATTGTCTGTAAGGTTGCTTCAAATACTACATGTAAAGTTATTCGATATAATACAAAAATAATTTAACATAGAATTAACATATTAGAGAATAAAATCCTCAAATATGTGATGTAATAAGATATAACCCTCTAAAGCACCTCTGAAGTTAGTGACCAAAATCTCAAAAACACTGAAAGAACTTCCTAATTACTTCAATCTAAGTAGGTCTCATCTTGAAATATATGGTATTCTAAAAAAATCCCTGTAATGATTGTGACCTTGATGACCACAAATAACCAAGCATTACTGAAAATCTGCATATATGTTTTACCGATCGCTAAATCAATAGGTTTAACAAAAGAAAAATAGTACCTCATGAACATATCTCAAAATCTTTCACACACTAAATAATATTTTCTCTTGGTAAGACATGTGTTTACTGTAACGTTTCTATGAAATATCCCCATTTTCACCTATGTTTCTGGATTCTAATTTCAGCTGTTTTCAGAGCCATCAATGCCTGGGCAAATGCCAAATGAGTGCAGTTGAAGGTGGCCTTTGATTTGCTGAGTGGTAGTACTGTGCTTGCCTTGCCACATTACAGTGACGTTTGAGAAAATCCATTCAAACACATTATTTCATTCAACAAATATGCACCTGCTAGGTGACTAGTACTAGTTCATATTAGCATCGAACGTGAGCAATACTACATCTTACATTTTCTAATGTCCATTACCTCTTTGGGCTTTGAGATAAGGATAAATAGAGTGAATATTATTCCCATTTAGACCCAAACAAGTTGGGGGTTTTGCTTCAGCTCTCAGTTGTTTGTTTGTTTCATTCATTCATTCATTCATTCATTCATTCATTCATAGAGATATTCTTAAATGTGTAGCTCTCATTTCCAGAATGACTTCATGTTTCTAGTTCAGATTTGAACAAATAGAGAAGTTTTCACTCCAGGTGGGTGATTTTCAGGATTTGGTTTGCTTATAAATCATCTGGGGAGCTCATTTAAGTATATAGCCCATTTTGTGGTTCTTTAGATTTGGAGACAGCCCATGAATCAGTGTTTTTCAACAGAGTGCCCTCCTCACCGCCTGTAGATTCCATTGCAGGGAATCTGTAGAGCGTACAAGAACCCTAGCCTAGCAGTTAGGTTTCATGATACTTTTGTGTTAGATATAATATATCTGGAGGGGCTGGAGTGGTGGCTCAGTGGTTATGGCACTTGCCTGGCATGCACGAGTATGCAAGTTCAAAGCCCAGCACCATGTACACAATGAAGTCTTGGAGCAATGAAAGCCACATGAAAAACTAAATTTAAAAAAATGTTTCTCTCTTTAAAAAAATATACATATACATATTAGAATATTAGGAATATTAGAAAGTCATTTTTAAAACAAAAGATAATGAAATAGAAGTTTCTGAGTTAACCAAGCTCTTTCAGAGCCTCTCCCGGAAACAAGAAAGTCTTGCTAATGAGCTTTGGCTAATGCAGTTTGTATCAGCTTTTTGTCCCCCTTCCTAATGTACTTTACATGATCACTGAATATGAACGGCTTGTAGTGAAGAGTTATAAAAGTCATAAAATTCTAGTGTAGACCTGAGAAAATTATTTCTTTCTGATTCAATTTTATCATCATGTCATATTATTTTTTTCTTTTTTTATTAGTTGAATATGGACTAACAATTAAGGGGGGATCATTATCAAACAATCAAGAACAAATGTATGTTTACATAGTTAGCCAAGGCTGATGCCATGTCATGGTTTTCCCCCCTTGGGTTCCCCATGGTTCTATGTTTTCCCCAATTGAACCCTGTGTTAAATGGGCTTCTTGTGGAGCTTGGAGATCTTCTTATGAGTTGATTCCCCCATACTCCCTCCCGCCAGTCTCCTAGATATCCTTCCCATTCCCTGCCCACTCCCTGCCCCCTTCCCTACGTCTCCAGGTATCCTAGGCAAAGTTCCCCCTGTTTGTGTAAAAATTCATACATTTTGAGGTTATTATTAGCTTAGCCATCTATCATACTGTTTCCAGCTGTATTCTAGCTTCCACAAATGAGAGAAAACGTTCAGCCCGTGAGTCTCTGAGATTGGGATACTTCACTTAGGATAATTTTTTCCATCTCCATCCATTTGACTGCAAAAGCCATAATATCATCCTCTCTAATGGCCGAGTAGTATTCCATTGTATATATGTACCAAAGTTTTTGAATACACTCGTCGAGTGAGGGGCATCTGGGTTGGTTCCATAGTTTAGCTATAGTAAATTGAGCTGCTATAAACATTGATGAAGCTGTGTCTCTATAATATGCTGATTCTAACTCTTTTGGGAAAATACCCAGAGGTGGGATAGCTGGATCATAAGATGATTCCAGCCCTAATTTTTTGAGGCATCTCCACACTGCTTTCCGGAGTGGCTGAACCAGTTTGTGGTCCCACCAGCAATATGACAGTGTTCCTCTTTTCCCACAGCCCCTCATGTCATATTAAAAGTATATTTAGGTGGCTGGAGCAGTGGCTCAGCGGTTCTGGTGCTTGCCTGGCATGCATGAGTACGTAAGTTCAAACACCAGCACCACATACCCAACAAAGTCTTGGAGCAACGAAAGCCACATGGAAAACTGAATAAAATTAATTCGTTCTTTCTCTTTCTCCCTGTCCCTCTCTCTAATAAAACAAACAAACAAAAAAACTATAGGATATTTACTCCTTCTTCTTTTTTTAAAAGAGAAGAACAGTGAGAGAGAATTTTATTTAGTTCCTCATGTGGTCTTCATTGCTCTGACTCTTTGCTTCATATGTACCCTGAGCTGGGGCTCGAACCCACATCCCCTTGCATGCCAGGCAGGCACCCTAACCACTGAGCATCCACTCCAGCCCTACTCTACTTTTCTTACGTGTGACTCAGGCTCCTTCACAGCCTTCTAGGTTGACTTGTGTTTGAGAAGTTCTACTTGGGTTGTTAACTTCTGGTTCCATTTTCATGTTCCATTCTCTTCATTCTTGAATTTTGTTTCTTTTCAACAGTGTATCAGAACATTTGCAAATTACAACCAATGTTTGTATGTAAAGATTGCCCTTTAAATAAATATAATAGTCCATCATACTACATGGATGACTTTTATAATGTTTAATAAGAAATGTCCTTTTTTCTCCCTGGAAATTTTTTTTCCAATAAGAAAAATAGATCAATGATCAGAGTCATAGTCAATAGTTTACAAATAACATCTAAACCCGTGAACAATCTTGACAATATTCTGTCATCTCAATTGCATGCCAGGTGAAAATTCCATCCTTTGAGAGACAGCTGTTTCTAATTTTTCTGTAGGTAGGGTTGCTTCATATATTTTTATCACTTTGACTAAGTTACAAACTGTTAAGAGACCACTGATAGAGGTTAATGAGTTTTATCGCATTTATGCCATTGCTCTTCACGCAGTATTTAAGCAAAGCTGGGGCACCACATTGTGAGGTAGTACATGTGGTCTGTGACCAAAGCCCTGGGCTGACATTCTAAGACCCAAGTCCAGTCCTCATTCTTTGACTGCTAGAATTGTCACCTGAACTACAAGCAATTACTTGTAAAATGCTAGTAACAACATATGACTCCTGTTCCACAAAATGTTGTGAAGGTAAAAGTGGGATATTCTCTGAAAGTGCTGTTCATTTTTTCCTTTTCGTCATGGCTAACTGGAATATTGAGGAAAGATGCTAAATTTTATGTAAAAACATTTCTTTCAAATAAATTGATATTCCCTAACTGATGTATATTTTGTATAGTTACAAGCAAAGGAAAGAAAAGAGTTTCTTTAGCTTTGTGAAATTTCGTATTAACGGAAAAAACTGATGTTTCTTACAATGCAGTAAAAGACTCGGAGAGAAAGGGGGTACAGGTACAAACGTATTTGCAAGCCAAGCTATGTAAGAAGTCAGTACAAAGCCCTGTGTCTCCTATTTTATAATGTGGGTATTTAAGTAAGGGCACACATTTATGTGATTTGGTTTTGGATACAGAACAGAATGTTTTCTTGTTCATAAATGTCCAATTTCTTGGAGAAAAGAAAAATGTTTTGTGCATACCTTTGAATCTGTAGGAGCAAAAGAAGAGATTGGGAAAGGAATAGGAGGGACAGACCAGGAGGAGATGTAGAAAAAAATAGACATTTGTACTCTGTGTTTATATGCTTCTGTATAAATAAAGTCATAAACACGTTGAAAGTCTTAAAGCTTTAAAAACTTTCTAATTATATTGATAAATATGAATATGCTTAAATAGTACAATTTTGATGGTTCTACCTTGATTTATTTTGTAAGTAAATCTCAACCAAATTCAAACACAGTGTTAAATATTATTAGGATTTTGTTTCTTTTCAAATAAAATTTTCTTTTTACATTGTTAATAAAATGGTGATGTCATACTTCAAGATGATTTGTTCAGCCATGTTAATGATTTTCAGATAATTTAATCAAATGTGAATTTTCTGCTTGATGTAAGAGTCATTTGAAAAATGGGCAAAATAACTATTTTTTTCTTGGTTGAAAATGTGTAATGGAAGTATAATTAATTCAGCAATTATTTTGCATATTGACATCAAAGTCAATAGTTATTAAAAAGGTATTAAAATGGTTCTTACTGAATTGTTTAAAAATCATTGTATAAATTTAGGAATTTATTTATTTCTTAGTACCTGGGAGTGAACCCAGGGGCCCTTCACTAACTTAGCCACATCCCCATATCCCCAGGCCTTTTTTTTTTTTTTTTTTTTTTTTTTTGAGAAAATTTGAGAAGTTGCTGATACTGACTTTGAACTTAGAATCTTCTTACCTCAGCCTCCTCAATCTCTGGAAATACTGGCATGCCCCACTGTATCTGGAGGAATTTGTTCAGATATTTATATCTCACATTGTTATTGACAACTTAATCATCTCTGAATAGAAACCTTAAAATTACTCAAGTTGGATATTGAACATACACTAACAAAAGAGCAATAATAAAAGTTGCCAGTTATTTTCATTATCTAAAAAACAATAGCTTTTGTGATAAAACTAATTTAAAAGCTTTTAACAAGTATTTTATAAACACATTTTCAAAATCCCAAATGTCTAAACTAGTCCTATGTGTGAATTTCTTTTGGAATGATAATATGATCTAGTTTTTCAAATGTCTTCTGTTCTGTAATTTCAGAGAGAAGTATTATTTTTTTTTTAAGACAGAGGGGACAGAGAGAGAAAGAGAGAAGCAATCTTTATTTAGTTTTGCATATGACTTTCATTCCTCGGACACTTTGTTGTGTATGTGGTGCTGGGATTCGAACTCACATTCTCGCGCATGCCAGGCAAGCGCGGTAACCACCAAGCCACCGCTCCAGTCCCGAGAAGTATTCTTAGCATTAATGAGTATATATATATATATTACTGCTATAAAACTTAAATAGAAGATCACTAAGGAACACAATGGAAAATATGACAGTGTTCTAGGAAAGACGAATCTCATGAGTTTATTGTTTCTCAAGTTTTTAGTTTCTTTGGGCAAAAGAGAAGTGAAGGTCTTGTGTTAATGTAGGATAAATTTGCTTATAATTAGAATGAAAACTTATTAAAACTTACCATAAGTTAAAATTTCTTTAAACCTTATCTTTTCAGAAATTTCCAGCAAATTTTTATCTCATAAGTGCTGTTTTATTTACTTTTTAATTACTGACATTAAGGGATTCTATGTTTCAAAACCTTATTGTAGAGTAATATTAATATAGTAAAACAAATTTAAATTAATCTTATGAAATTAATTTTGTGGAAACAATATATACCATAGTATCAACACCATCATGAACTTCATATGTAGATAGATAGCCCCATTTCAAATTTCACCAGTGCCTCTAATTCTATGATCTGAGGATAGTAACTTCCTTCCTGAAAAATATCAGATTTAACACTAGGAAAATGAAAGTAATAAAAATATTTATAGGGTTTTGTGTAGATTAAGTAAAATAATTCATGGAGTGTTCTCAGTCATTGGATAATGAATTAGAAAAAGAGATGTGTTCCTGTTTCATACAATTTTTATACTGAATGTTCTCTTTATCTATTGCATGAAGTCTAGTATATGTCAAAAATAAAGTAAGACCAACAGAATTCAGGGGTGTAAGTGTTTAGTCTTTTATCATAAATGTCTTATCTAGATATGTGCCTCATATTTAGAAATTTTCAACAAATACTTGTCCTTCTGATATTTGTCTAAATTCTCCTGGTCTTTTAATGATTACAGACTACTTCCTGAAAAGGCCGTATGATATGAATATACACTATCCTCAATGTGTTGGAACAAATCCTGCCCAATTCTCCCATTTAGAGACAGTAGTCTCTTTATAAATGAGCATTATCATGTTCAGATTCTAATAATGTGACTAAACAACTTATATTCTGCAATGTGAAATAGTAAAAAAATTTTTTTTGAAGTATCAAACACTGAAAACGTGTATCTGCCTTTCTTTTATGTGCATTTGTTTTTGTTACCAGTTTTACTCGCTTCTCTGATTAACAGTCCTGGACACTCTGGGGTTCTGTGGAATGGAGAAGATGGTTTCTGGTTTGTAGAATCCTGGGTCCAATGAATCCCATCTTAGAATGGGGATAGGAGCTGTAGCTTTGTAAGATTAACTCAATGAAGTTAACGTTTTCCAGGGCTATGTGCTCTCTTTCTTATTACAATGCATTTTTTCATCCTCTCACATTACAGAGAATCTGTACCCTATAATGTAAGCAAAAGTATCAAGAGATGAAAGAGGGAGAACTTTGCTTTTTCCAAGTTACTGTCTGATGTTCTTATCTTCTCTTCCTGGACTTTTGACATTTATGATCTGAAACTATCTCAAATAGCATTGCTGATGTTTTGATCCCATATGAGTAGGTATATTTTGGTGGATGGGTTAAATATATATTTTAAAGAAAATATTTTAAGATGGGAAACATATCTCTGTCTAACACAAATAGGCCAAATAAGCTCTAAGCAACTCACTTTTGATAAGGAAAATTGAGAATGTGAGAGGAGTTTTTCTCTAATATAAAAGCTTTTCACTGAGAGAAAAAATCCTAAGAGTATATGTTAAAAAAATGAAGTAGAAAATAAAATTAAAAATCCCAAAGCAATGTTCCTTTTCCAGTGTAGTTCAGATTTTTTGCGAATGGAGCTGTTCATTTTATAGTCAAGAAACAAACATGAATGCTCCTTTGGAAATGCTCTCTCCCTAAAACACTCTCTTTCTTTTTTTTATTTGTTCGACATAGTCTTAAATATTAGGAGTCATTGTTACGCATTCATGCATTCATGGATATTGACAAAAGTAAATGAAAGCCAATCCTAGTCCAGGATCTCCCCCTCTTCATCCATTCTCCAATCTCACATCTCCTCTCTGATATCCCCGTGCTATAAACGGAAATGAGCATATAAGTGTATATTGATTTTTGAAATTTCTGAGTTTCTCTGCCTGCCTGTGTACAGTTAGGCTTCTTATAGAAGTTGAGTGTTCCCAGCTGTATTGATAAATCCCCTTATCACTTCTTCCCCTCTCTTCTCCCCCGACCTTCACAGTAATGGTTTCCCCAGCTTATCTGAAATTTCAACTTTGATGGGTTTATTAATTAAACTTTGCCAACTTTTATTCTATCTTAGGTTTTAATCTAGCTTCCATATATGAGGGAAAACATTCAGCCCTTACGTCTCTGTTACAACATTCTCTTAACATAAAGAATAATGCCATCTTAATATATACATTATACTATAGCTTATATCATTGCTGTCTCAAGTAATCAAGGTTTTGAATAATGTCTCAGTTTAAAAAATGAAAGAAACAAGGTAAGAAAAGTCACATATGCTTATTATTAATCTTTTAATAGCACTAATATTTTAGTATTCTTAATTTCCTTTGCCACTCCAGCCTTCAAACTGCCTAGGATCAGCTTGATTCTATTGTATGCATTCTCTCCCTCTCCCTTCCGCCTCCCCCTGCTCTTCTCTCCCCCTGTGTCAGGCTGTGTTGCCCAGGCTGATCTCAGATTCCTTGGGTTCGAGCAATCTCCCACAATAGCCAGCTCAGTAGCTAGGATTATAGGTGTACACCATTCCACTTGGCTAATTTCATTGTTTATTACCTTTCTGATAAGAAAAAAAATAGAAATTTGAACTAAAAAATAATGATGTTCTGCAAAACTGTTGGCACAAATAAGTTAAATTATAGGCTACTTTGAAGTCCTTTTAATATCAAATTTTGGGGGAGTCAAATTTCCTATTTATTTTTGGTTATTAGAAGATATATCTTCACTGTAAAGGGCATGGGAATGCAGAGGTCAAAACGAATAAATAAATCATGGAATAATTAGTCTGTATGTTTTAATGATGTTCTTTCTAGATTTTTAATTTATTATGGATATAAAAGAACATTAACATTTATAGTATGCTATACACTATGCTAAGTGCTTTCTTTACATTCCTGAGCAATCACAAAAATGCTATGGAGCAGCCAATCTTTTTATAACACAGAAAAGGAAAAAAATCCTTGAAAAACAAAATTGACCTGTATTATATAGCTGGTACTCATGGATCAGCTTCCTAAACCCAAACATTTAAATACTAACAATCCAAGAATTCACATTAAAATACATTTATATTGGTATGTATAAATCTATATGGGTATATGTACAGTTTTCTTGTGATAAACCAAGTTTTAGAATTTATCATCAGCATCTAGTCACAACAGAATGGTGGATTTTGACCTTATCACTCCACATTAAAGAATTTTGAAATTAGACTAAATATGTGATATAACTTTTCAGGCACTTGACGAAAGACTCAGCACAAGACTTTGGTTCTTGGGAGTAGGGATATGAATGCAGTGAGCCCTTTGCTTCACCCTGGCTTCCTTCCTGGTAACGCTTCCAGGGCCAACTTGCGTGGAGGTGGAATTAAGTGCCCAGTGAAAGGGAGAAGTGTCAGGACTTGGAGGCCCGTGAAGCGGATGAGGTTTGTGGAACACTCTGCCAGGAGAGGAAATCATCGGAGAAGATGCTGTGGACAGAAGTTATAGGGGTGACCCCCTTGCAGCTTTGGCTGAAGACTGGTATGCTTTTTGCACAGGGTAAAGTTTATTCAAGAACTGAGAGTGTCAAGTGAATAGAGAAAGAGGCTAGACAGAGCTAGGGAACAGAATGAGTGAATCTCCCTGAATTCCTTAGGCATGCAGAGGAGATCTTGAAAAAGCCAAATATTGATGACCGTTTCTAAGAGTGAGGTAGAAATTTAAATAGATCCAGTTAAATAAGACGTAAAACTATACCTACAAAGGTGAAGTGAATCTGCCATTAATTTAGTTCCCAACAGAGCAAAACTCATCATCCCTTAGAGAACACAGTATAAGCCAGCCTTCATAGAAAGAATTAGGCATGATGCCTGACATATAATACAGAACTATCAGTTAGGAAAAGAAGGACAGTGTAACCCAAAATCAGGACTAAAGACTACCAATAAAACTGATCACTGGATACTGAGATGTTATATTTGGATAACAAAGATTTTTTAAAAGCAATTATTATACATACATTTTTATGTATTTAGAAGAAAATATCATAAATATTTTGTGTATTCATAAGGAGTAAACAGATGGGAAATCTCAGCAGAGAAATTAAAACTAGAAAAAAAACCATAGGGAAGACCAGAACTGTAAAGTACAATATTTGAAATTTTAAATATCACTACATAGGATTAGTAACTTACTAAATAATACAGAAGGATCAAGGAACTTGAAGATAGGTGAACAGAATATATCCAAACTGAAGAGCCATAGATTAAAGAAAAAGGAAAACAAAATGAAGAGAGCTTCAAAGTCCAGTGGAATAATATAAAACATGATATTTTATTGGAATTCTAGAAAGAAGGGATAAAAAAAGAGAAAATATTTTAAGAGATATTATCCATTTTTTATTGAAATTTAGCAAAGAACGTGAATCTATGATATAGGAAGTTCAGAAAATGCTTAGCTTAGGAAACTGTACCTAGCCATGTTATAGTCCAACTATAAACCAATAATAAAATTTAAAAACCACAAAAGCATTCAGGGACAAAAGATAGTGTATATAGTGCTGCAGCTTATTAAGAACAAGTAAGGTCAAAAGAATGAATGATAGCTTTAGGTTTCTGAAAGAAAATAAATGTTTTCCAGACTTCTACATCCAGTAAAAATGTCCTTCAAGGCCTGAAGGTGTGGCATCGTGTTAGAGCACTTGTTCAGCATGTGTGAGTTCCTAAGTTTGATCCCCAACACCACACCAAAAAATAAATACATAAATTAAACATGAAGACAATTTAGTAAGCAAAAGCTGAAGGAATCTGAATCTGTCATCAGCAGACTAGCATGCTAGGAATAGTTGGAATCCCTCAAGCTAAAGGGCAAGGATACTAGATGGAAAATAGGATCCATAGGAAAGAATCAAGACCATCATAAATGGTAAATAGGTGAGAAAATATGTAAAAGTATCTTCATCAATTGTTCAGAATAGCTAATTGCTTTAAGCAAAATTACATGCAATGTAGAGTTTATATTAAGCAGAAAAATGTATGCTAAATAGCACAAAGGATGAGAATAAATGGTACTATGTATAGTATTATAGTTTCTACAATTATATAAGAAGTGATGCAGTATTAATTAAAAACAGACTATAAAAAGTTAGGAATGCATTTCTTTAATCCCATAAGCAGTCACTAAAAAGAATTAAAAATAAATAAAGAAGTTTACCTAAAAAATTAATAGGGGATGTAAAATGATGAAATATAATATATTTGACAAAAAAAATAACAAAGGAACTCAAAGCAGTTGGGGAAGTTAGAAACCAGCAGGATGATAAGCTTATATCCAAATATATTAATAGTTACATTAATTAATAGACTGTTCATAAAAATTATCAGAGATTGCCTGCTTGGATAAACAAGACTCCTGTACTAACTATAAGATTCAGTTTCAAGACCAGATAGGTTGATAGGTTGAAAGTGAAAGAGTAGGAAAGATTTATGTGCAAAAAGTAAGCACAATAAAGTTAGTGTAGCATAATTATAAAAGTAAATTCAACAGAAGAACACAACAATTCTAAATGGGTGTGCTTATAAAACAGATTTTCAAAGTACATAAACTGACAGAACTAAAACAAAAGACAACAGTGTTCATAGATATTTTAATGCATTTCTCTCCATAATTGATAGGAAATGTAGACCAAAATCAGCAGGTTTCTAGAAAACTTAACACTATCAGGCTTGTTGTCAATTCAGCCCTTGTCAATAAAAATAGATAGTACATTACACTCAGTTGCCAAACACATATGCTTTTTTTTTTTCTTTAAGAGAGAGAGAGGGAGAAAGAATCAACTTTAGTTTTTCATCTGAGTTTTGTTTTTCTGTCACTTAGTTGTATGTGGTGCTGGGATTTGAACCTGGTTCTTTGCACATGCCAGGCAAGCACCATAACTGCTGAGCCACTGCACCAGCCCCACACATATGCTTTTTAAGTGCAGGTGAAATGTTCTTCTAAATAGAACATAACCTGAATCAATTTTCTGTACTCAGATTATATGACTAAATTATAAGAAAGACAAGAAATGAGTAACAAAATGATATTCAGAAAAAAATCTGTTTGGAAATCAAACACTTCTTAATAACATGAGACAAAAATCAAAAGTTAACTTAGAAAATAGTTCGAACTAAATAATAATGAAAAATATAACACATGAAATTGGGGGTCAGGGTGTTATAACCAAAATAGTGCCTACAGAACAACTCAATTACAAAGAAGAAAATTTTAAAATCATTGGTATATTTCTTTCTCAAAAAAATGGAAATAAATGCATATTTAATCTGAATAAGTATAAAGAAGTAGATAATATAGATAAGGTGAATCAATTAAATAGAAAAAAATCATAGTAGAGTATTAGCGATGCCAAAAGTGAAAAATTTTGAGTAGTAATGTTAAGGAAAAAGATTAACGCTCATTTCCCATATTAGAAATGAAGGATATAACCAGACTTTATTATAAATCATGCACAAAGGTCAACAAAAGATGATCACATGTTATGCCAAGATAATTCACAACTTAAAAATACTGGCAAAGCATACCATATCAAATACAAAATAAGAATACAAAATAAATACAAATACAAAATAATGCATCTAAATAGTCCTGTGTATGTTAGAGAGGTTGAATTTGCAATTAAAATGAAGGTTTCAGGTTTACATGATTCCACTGATGAATCCTATAAATATTTAGGAAAGAAAAGATGCCAAATATAACAAACACTCAGAACAAATAGGCAAAAGACTTCAATAAAAGCTTCACAATAGAAGATGAATAAATGGGCAATAGAAGCACGTGGAGAGTTTCCAACATCCTTAACCATCAAGGACATGAAAATTAAAACAACACTGAGACACCACTTCATGTCGGCTAGACTGGCTAAAATTAAAGACTCAACCCCAAAAGGTGTGAAGTGATGGGAGCTTTCTAATGCTGCTCATGAGATTTGGTAGAAATGTCTGAGAGTCTCTTATAAAATTTGATACGTATTCACCCTTTGACCTTGTGATTTCTACATAATTTCCCAAGGGAAATAAAACATGGTCCCACAAAATTATTTGTATAAGAAAACAACTTTATTCAAAATAACCTGAATAGCAAACAATCTCAACTTCAGTCAGCAGGAGAACGTATAAATAAATTGTAGTACATTCATACAATAGAATACTAGTCAACAATAAAAAATGAATTAAGTATTAATGCAGATAACAAAACGGCTGAATCTCATTTCTATTGATTGAATTTTGTCCCCCAGAAACCCATCTGTTGATGCTGTGATGCAATGTGATTGTACTGAGTGAGAGGATTTTAGGAAATAATTAAATATAAATAAATTCATAAGGGTGCTGTCTTAATCAGATAAGATTAGTATTGTCTGTAACAAGAGGAAAAAAAATGAATCTGTTTCACCATGCACACATTAGGAAAGGACATGTGAGTAACAGTGCAACCCAAGGTGAGAACCCGCATCAGACATTGATTCTGCTGGTACCTTGACCTTGGACTTCAGCCTCCAGAACTGTGAGAAAATAAGTTTCTGTTGTTTAAGGCACTCAGTCTACTGTACTTTGTTATGGGACTGTAACCTAAGACATTCATAAACATTATGTTAAACTAAAGAAATCATACAAGTGATTATATACTATAATAACTTAATCATTAAATTAAAAAATATCTATTATGATAGAAATAATAATAGGTAGGGGATAAGGGATTGACTTGATATTGATACCAAGAAACTTTCTGGGGTGATGAAATATTTTCTATCTTGATGCATACATTTATCAAAGCTCATAGGATTATATGCTTAATATCTGCATTTTGCCAAACATTTTCTAGAAAATAAAATACTGATTTTCATACATGATAAATCACGGTGTGTGATGTTATATCATGAGGATATATTAGGAGTCAAATTAAAACTTGACAGTTGGTGTTTCTGAAATGATGTTGAAATCTCAAACCTCTAATAGTGGATTTTTCTACTTTTTGCAATTATATAAGTCTTTGTCTCACGTATTTTGATGATTTTTTTGTTAGGGATTGTTAACAGACTCTTGAAGAATCAACCCCTTTATCGTTATGAAATGTCCTTGTTTATCCCTGATAACTTATGTTGCTCTGAAGTTAATATAGTTACTACATCTCTCTTTTGATTAGTGTTAATGTGGTATATCGTTGTCTATCCATTTATTTTTTTTTTTTAAAGAAAGAAGGACATTGGAGGGGGGGATAAATTTTTATTGAGTTTTTCATGTGACTTTCATTGCTCTGACACTTAGTTGTGTCCATGAGTGCTGGGGTTTGAACCCGTGGACTTGTGCATGATGGGCAAGTGCCGTAACCACCGAACCACTGCTCCAGCCCCCTATCCATTTATTTTTAAGAGAGAAGTAAAGAGAGAATCAATTTTTATTCTTTAATCTGGTCTATGTTTTTCCTCCACTTAGTTGTGTTTATGGTGCTGGAGTTCAAACCTGGTCCTCTTGCATGCCATGCAAGTGTTCCAACTGCTGAGCCACCACCCCAACCCTGACATCTTTATATTTAAAGGGAGATTCTTTTTGAAAATACATAATTGTCTTTGACCACTCTGGTAATCTCTGTCTTTTAACTGATGTATTTAAACCCCTGATGTTTAAAGTGTTTATTGAAGTATTTGTATTAATGTCTACCACATTTATTTTTGTTTTCTGTTGTCTGTTTTCTTTGTTCTTACTGTTGCCTTCTACCCTTTTTATGCCTCTTGGTTTTTGTTGTTAAACCATCCTTCATGTCTGTAATTAAACCAGCTTGGTCATGGTGCGTGGTCTTTTCAATGTGTTCTTGAATTTGATTTGCAGATATCTTATTGAGAATTTTTTCATCTGTGTTCATTAAGGATATTGGCCTACCATTTTTACCATTTTCTCTTTTACTTTTTTAACGTTTTTGTTAGTGTATTATAGTTACACATAATAGTGGGTTCATTTTGACAATTCACGAATACATATAACATAGTTTCTACCTCTTTATTTTAATCAAGTATTGTGTATGGTTTAATTTCTCTCCTTTCTTATCATCTAAGCTGTACTTCTTGTTTACTTTGTTTTTAGTGGTTTCTGTGAGTTAGTAATTTACATGTATGTACAAGTCATTTTCAAAATATACTATATTCTGTCATGGGAAGTGCTAGTATCTTGTAATATAAAAATAATTCCTCTGTCCTACCCCTTATATCATTGCCGTCATTCAATTTACACATACATAAACATACTTATGCACGTGAACATATGTAAGCATACATAATTTGATACATTGTTGCTGTTACTATTTTGAACATCTGTTAGCTCAATTAGGACTATGGAAGTTAAGATTTTTAATTTTATCTTTACTTATTTACTTTCCAGTGCTCTTCCTTGCTTTGTTTTTCTGATCTGCATCATGTTCTTTATCTTTGAAGAACTACTTTTAGTATGTTGAAAGATGGATCAAAGTGTCTCAATTTTTGCCTGAGATAGTATTTATCCTTCATTTTTAAAAGATACTTTTGTATGTGTCTAAGGCTTCTAAGTTAGTGGGTTTTTCCTTTCTTAATGCTTTAAGTATTTTATTTCACACTCTTCTTATCTACCAGATTTCTGAGAAGTTGTATGTAATTCTTATTTTTCCCCTTATGTAAGTTTTTGTTTTCCTGGTTTCTTTCAATATATAATCTGTTTGTTTGATTCTCTGCAGTTGAAATATACTGTGCCTAGGTATAGTTTTATTTATATTCATCCTGCCTGGTATTCCTGCTTTTTGGCTTACTGTCTGACATTAAGTTTGGGGAGATTCTCAGTCATTGTAGGGTCAAATATTACTTCTGCATTTTTTCTTTTTTCTCTTTCCGTTTTTTCCATTATGCATATATTATGTTTCTTTTGTAGTTGTTTCACAGTTCTTGGATATTCTGTTTTTTCCCTATTCTTTTCCTCCCTGTATGTTTCGTTTTGTAAAGTTTTATTGACATAACCTTGAGCTTGCAGATTCTTTACTCAGTCACGCCTGACTACCCATGAGCCCAAAAGGCATTCCTCATTTCTCTGAAGGTGTTTTTGACATCTAGCATTTCTTTTTGATTCATAGAATGTATACGTATAGGCTTACATTTACCATCTGCTCTTGCCTGCTGTCTACGTTATGCATGAAAGCTCTTACAGATTTTTAAAATTCCAGGTCTAATAATTCCACTGTCCTTGCCATATCAGGATTTGGTTCTGATTCTCATTCTCTCTCTCTCTTTATCTCTCTCTCTCAACTGAGTTTCCTGTTTTTGGGTTTTGGTTGTTATTGCTTTTCCTTCTAGCATATCTTATAATTTTATTTCCTTCATAGTCAGGAGTGATCTATTAGGTAAAAGGAAGGTAATTCTGTACATAAGCCTTTAGTAATATAGTGGTAAGATACTGGAGGGGTGACCCATTCTACAGTCCTGTGATTGGATGGCTGTGTTTTAGGGAGCCTGTGGACCTTGAAATTCACAAATGCTTCCCATCTACCCATCCCTTAGACCACATGACAAAGGATGTAATTGTTTTTCCTAAAGGCTTTATACTTTCAACTCTTACATTTAGTTCTATGATCCATACTGAGTTCACTTTTGTGTATGGTGAGATGCGTATGCTTCATTTCATTTCTTTTGTGTGTGTGTGTGTGTGTGTGTGTGGAGATCCAGTAGGCCCAGCACCACTTTTCAAAAATACAATTTTTTTCCTTTGATTTTGCTTGGCAGTGTTGTTAGAAATCGATCAACCATAAACATGTGGATTTATTTCTGGACTCTTAATTTTATTTCTTTGATCTTTGTGTCTGTCTTTATAGGTGATACCATACTTTTTTTTTTTCTTGATTATTTTAGCTTTGTGGTACGTCCTCCAACTTTGTTCTTTTTCAGATTTGTTTTCTTTGCATATCTATATCCATTTAGGGTTGACTTGTTAACTTCTGTTGAAAATCAACTCAGCTTTTGATAGGAATTTTTATTGAATCTGTAAATAATTTTAAGGAATATTGCCTATATTAATTCTCCAGTGAAGCTATCAGTGTTTATAATTTTAAATTACCAATTCAGCCTCTTTGCTTGTTTATATATCTGTTCAGATTTTATGTTTCTTCTTGAGTTAGTGTTGATAATTTGTGTTTTTTTTTTTTTTAGGAATGTGTCCATTTGGTCTAATTTATCTAATTTGTTGGCATACAGTTGTTCATAACATTTCTTTTTAAATTTTTTTATTTCTGTAAGGTTGGAAGTGATAGTCTCTTTTTTCATACCTGATTTTAATAAACCTTTCCCTTTTTTTCCCTCTCAAACAGTCTAGCTAGAACTTTGTTAATTTTGATAATATTTTCTTTCACAAAACTAACTTGGTTTCATTGATTTCTGTCTGGTCATATTCTTGATTATGAATATCACTACCATGCTATAATTAAATTTCTTTGAAATAAATGAGAAATTTGAAGTTTCGGGAAATTCTTCTGGGTTTAACTTTGGAAATAATTTGAATGATGGCAGAAATTTAAGTCAAATCAAAGATAAAGAGAGATTATATACTTAGTAACACATAATTTTTCAAGGTATGTATGCCTCAAGAAAAACTAATTAAAATGCAATATAAATATCTACAGACCTATATAATCTATAATTTAATGTATTAAAGCT
Source organism: Aplodontia rufa (assembly GCA_004027875.1). Classification (NCBI taxonomy): domain Eukaryota; kingdom Metazoa; phylum Chordata; class Mammalia; order Rodentia; family Aplodontiidae; genus Aplodontia; species Aplodontia rufa. The sequence goes on along the minus strand of PVKS010011813.1, from coordinate 9,502 downwards.
TTTATAAGTAAAATTTTATATGAATAAATTTTACATTTACATATCAAATTTTGAGATATTTTACATACCTAAAATTTTAATTATATATTTCAATAAGTTCTATATTAAAATTGTCATATCTTTTGATTATGTGAGGTAACATAGCACATTTATTAATTTAGAGGTTGTTTTAAATTAGCAGGCAGTCTTCTATGAAGCTTTGAATTAAATTTAAATTTAGTCTATAACCCTGGACTTAGTTTATTTATAAGGGCTTCCTTAGTCCTTTTAAGTATTATGTAATTAATCTATACCTAAACAAAGAATCAGATTTAGTTAAATTTACTCAAAAGAAGCTTGTTGAATTCGTTAAAATGACTCATTTTATATACAATGAGAAATGACTCTGTTTTTTTTATATCTCCAAAATTTTTATGTTATGGTCCTTAACATAATCATAGGGATGTTAAAAAAAAAGTTTATGATTTTACCTTATTTGGTAGTATATTGAGCATTGCTACAGGTTGACCACCGTACTAGGTATTTTATATGAATTATCATATTTAATTGTCATAGAAACCCTATACGGTAAGTCATATATCAGTCCCATTTTACAGCCAAAACAACTGAGGTGTTGATAAATCTAATGACTTGGACAAGGGCAAATAACTGGTCACTAACAGATTCAAATGCTAGATAACAGAACACAGCTTGTACACACACACAAGCACACACACACACACACATTTTTTGTAACTTTCTATTCTGTGTTTTGGTGTCATTGAATAAAACTAAAATTCAATATGCAAAGAATATAGCTGGCTGTTGTGGTTTGAAAAACTCACAGACACTCATCCAGTAATTGGAGGGTTTGCTATGGATCCATGTTTACTAGGAAGCTGAGAATATTGGAATTTGTTTTCCCACCTCGTTTTATGTTTAAATTTGCTACACTTTTTCACTTTCATTGTTCTTCTGTTTTTCTTAGTTTTTGTTTGTTCCTATATTCAGTTTCCTCTGCCTTACTGGTTTGTATTGGATTGCAAGTTTTATTAACTGTGCAAAGGAGGTGCCTGGTACAGTGAAGAGAATGCCCTGTGGGGACAGAATGCCACGGTTTAAGACTTCCAGGTTCATTGTGTGGTCATCGTACAACCTTTGGCCAGTTACTTCAGCTTCTCCTTTGCACAGTTGCCTTGTCTGCAAAATGGGAATACTATTCAGAGAGTTGTGCAGATTAAAGTAATAGTATGCGGGGGCTGGAGCAGTGGCTTGGTGGTTACGGTGTTTGCCTGGCATGCACAAGTACACAAGTTCAAACCCCAGCACCCAGCTAAGTGTCAGAGCAACGAAAGCCATATGAAAAACCCAATAAAAATTGATTCTGTCCGTCTTTTTCTCTTTAAAAAAAATAATAGTATGCCACGTGATGCATAGCAACAGGAAGCGCTAGGTGAGTGTTTGCTATTTTCCATCTCTCTTTTTTCTTGTATTTTTTTATTGGGATTCAAAGATTCTGTTTACAGTCTGTAAAATTTTTACCGTGTATTTTTGTGTCAACAAAGTCTAATTTTAATCAGCAACTGTAGCCTTCAGCTTAGCAAGACTGAGGTTTTGGAAAACTCTTGTGCTATTAATCCCTTCATATTCCATTCAATTTTTTTTTTCTGGGATCTTAGTTCTACCTAATTAAATCCCCATAAGTTCCCCATGTTGTCTTTTTCAGTCAGGGTTTGTTTAGATCTACAAACTTATTTTCCATTATATTTAGTTGTTTCACTTTTTGCAGTTCCATTCTTCCTTCTGGTTTCAGTTGCCTCTTTCTGTAAAAGTTGCTTGAATGGTCAGTTTTTCGGATTAGGGTCCTCACTAGTCCATGCTCATTCTTTTTTTTTTTTTTTTTTTTTTTTTTTTAAAGAGAGAGGGACAGTGAGAGAGACAGAGAAAGAGAGAAAGAACTTTATTTAGTATTTCACATGGCCTTAGTTGCTCTAACGTAACACTTAGTTGTGTATGTGGTGCCACCGTCCAGGCTCATTCTTAAATGATGCTTCAGTTTCAGTTGGATGAGCCGTTTCTCATCAGGATTTTGAAGAGGTTATGTTGGAGAAATCCATTTGTGTTGTGTCTGTGTGTACTACATCTTTCTTTTTCCTTTCACTGACTTTTTACATTGTTTTCTTGGTCTGATCCTCTTCTCCATGATTAAGATTCTGTCTGTATTCATCTTTCTGCCAAGTATTTTAAAAATAAAATGTAATCATGATATATTTCAAACGTACAGAATATTATTGAAAATATTCAAATCTAATGTGTACATGGTTATTTGCAGTTGTCAACATTTTACTATATTTGCACTACATGTATTTTTTAAGAAAAAAAATCACATATAGTTAGGTCTCCTGTCCCAATCATTCCAGTTCCCTCCTTTTCAAGAGGTAACTACTATGCTGAAGTTGATTTCTATTCATTCATTCCATGGTTTTCACGGTCAAGGATATATCTATAATAATGCACTTTTTTAATAAAATCAACATCTTTGGTATCATATTTGTACATACAATTAGGAAAGTTTCTTTTTCAATTTTATGTTTTATAAATTCATTCATATAAATGAATATGCATCTAGTCCATTCAGTTTAGCTACTACTTAGTGTTCTGTTGTATGGCTATTTTGAAATGTATTTAGCCATTTCCTTCTTCATCATTTTGCATATTTACACTGTTATAATCAGTGTTGTTATGAATATTCCTGTCTTGTTGGGCAGTTGTGCTGAAATTTCTTTTGTGTGCATACCCAAGAGTAGGTCCTGGATGTGGGGTGTGTATGTAATTTTATGGACTTTGCTAAATTTCTCTAGTGTTTCTCCTTGTATACATGTGTAAATTTCTCAAGAATCTGCATATGCTTCTTAGCTAGGGGGGGTGTACTGTTCAGAACATGGTGTTTGTAAACATGTGAAGGCATTGTCACTTTGCATGAGAGCTAGAGATATTAACTGATATCTACTGCATAGGAGCCAGGAATTTTAAATATCCTGTATTGTGTATGATTGATTTGGTTACTGAATATCTTTTCTACTTAAATGACCAATAAAGCCCATGTTAACATACATTTCTATAGGGAAAATACTTAGAAATGGAATTTCTGACTCATATGGTATAAGCATCTTCAAATATTGCTCAAATTCATTGAGATCTAAAGAGATCACAGCAATTTACAAACACAGTAGTGGATAAATGTTTCTTTTTTTCTCAACATTGATTATCCAAGATAATATAATATTTCAAAAAGTCTTTGTCAGTTTTATTATAAAGCAACCCATTACATTAAAATGTTTTATTTCTTTAAAGTTGAATTATCACATTTTCCATTTCTATATTTATCTCTGTGGTGTTATGATTTGTTTAGGTATTTTCCCATTTTTTTGATTCTCCCTATAACACCTTTTGATTTGCAAAAAGGCCATTGATATTTTTACTCTCAATTACTGTATTTTTCATATCTAGTATTTTTCTCCACTTTAAATTTATTTGTTATTCTTTCCTTCCATGTTTACCATTCTTCCCTTATAGTTAATGAATGCTCCTTTTATCTCTTTAAATATTTTAAATTAACTTATATTTAGCCTTTGCAATGATTCTTTCAGTTTTGGTTCTTAGGCCTTTTCTTTTTATTTGTTTGTACTCCCTCATGGTATTTGTGTGTGTGTGGTTTGTAATTTTCAACATCAATCTAATTTGGTAGAGAATGGGATCCATGTACTCTGGGCTATGGAAGCACTCAATGTGCACTGAATTTGCCTCTTAGAAGACTCCAGAGACACTGATTGTGTTTTCATGTTAATTTCCCAGGCAGGGTTTGCTCCCTATTTGAGCAACTGAAAACCCAGACATTACACCTCCACATGGCATCAGTCTGGGCCCCACCTCTAATGATTTCTCTTCTGGTTTGGGTTGCTAATGGAAGATAAGCTTCTTTGCCATTTCCTGGAGCAATGGGGAGAATTTTTCTGGCCTCAGTTTCTAGTCACAATTTAATGTAATTTCAACTCTTTAGAGTTCTCACCTTTGTTCCAAAGACTGTTATCTAATTTGTTATCCATCCACATTGGGAAACTTTTCAATTTTATGTACTTATTGGTTGTTTTTATATACAGCCATTATAAACAAGAAAAGGATATTAAAGCTATTAATCATTTTAAGATGAAGGGCTCTGTAGTTTCCTTGATTAGCGTCTTGAAAGCAGGCTGTGAGCTCATTTTGTAGTCTGCATGTAGCGTGCGAGTCGGGAGGCAGAGCCGGACTGAACTTGGAGCAGACCCAGCATCCAGGCACTGGAGCAGGTGGCAGGAGGAGGAAGAGCGGACCACACCTCCAAGGCCCACTGGAGACCACGTGAAGCTGACCGTGACTGCAGCAGTCCACAGGAGATGTCAGTCACCGGCCTATGTCCTCCATGTTGTGGGAGCCTTATGGCATTTTAAGTTTGTTATCAAGAGCCATGAAATTCTGTGACTTCTAAAACATTTATAGTAATGTCAGTTGTAGGTATGATAGATCCCATCCATAAATTACATTTAAAGTTCAACTGAATTTCCCTTTCACAGACACCAACTTCAATTCTTGCAGCCATATTCCCTTTTTAAACTTTTCATTCTTATTATGCTTTTACAAGCCAAAATTGATTCTCCGTAAAATAAAAAAAAAGTGCTTACAATAAATTTTCTTAAACCTGTTGTTTTTAAATTTATTTTATACTCTACTTATGATCTCATTTCTGCATACATGAAACATGTTATTCACATTAACAATGTATTTGTAGTATTTTATTGGGTTTCAATATCTTAATAGATCTGTGGAAAAAATTATTTACTTTCTTCATAGTGATTGAATGTTACTTTAGATTACATTATTTCCCTGCAGGGTAAAATAAAGTTTGTTAGCGTCTATGTTTCGTAATTAACTTGTTACCCATTTGTATTTGGCATTTTAGTCAGCACTTAGTTCTAGGCAAATAATTTTACACTGAAAAACCCATTAACCTTCTCTGTGGGGGAATCATTTTCTTGTAACTTAAATTGCTTAATTAGCTGATCCTTTGGAAAACTGATGCTGGGCTTGATTCCCAAAAGCTTAATCAAAAATGTTTATACTTTAAAAATAAAGTACTTTCAGATTGCTTTGTAAAGAACCACGTTCAAATTACTATTTTTTAGACCAACAATGAGGCTGCTTTTCCAGGATGTAATCAATTCATCAAGACAAACTGTTACAATAATTTATTGGTGTTTGTTTGCTTCATGCCCACCCAGATTCGACAGGTAAGTAGCAAAAATCCTTACTTTGTACATGGGGTATCAGAATGTACTCTGCTATCCTTCCAAACTGAGTGCCGTCCAACTACCTTGGACAGAAATTGTGACTTTGTCTAATCAGTTTCCTATACCCATAGGGAATATATATATTTTCCCCAAAGAAGAGAGACTTTGGTATTTCAAAAAATATTACAACTTTTGTTATGGTTTCTACAAAATATTCAAGCCATAATAACGCATGTTTTCAGATGTGCTGTTTTTTTCTAAAGCATTTGAGAGAGAGCCTGTCCTGACCAGGTGCCCATTGACTAAATATCACAACAATGCGCAGGGATGGCTCTTGGCAGACAGAGATAAGAAGCTAGGAATTATGAACAGATGTAAGTTGGTAATGAAATATTTTTTAATAGTCTCAGCCTTGATTTTTGGCCACTTAAATTAAATGCCCTTCCAAGAGGCAGAAAAAGTGGAAATTTCCTACTTAAAATATGAGCAGATGCTACAAATCCTCTAGATCAGAAGTTGCCTTTTTATGAATCTGACTCACATCTATTTTTCTTCCTTTGTGAGTTATGAACTTTGTACAGATAAAAGTTATAGGAGAAGAAATAAAAATTATACATTGACCCTGTGCATTTTTATTCTGAGTCAACATAAACCAAAATAAAGTTGTTCTATATTCAATGAAGGTAGTTTGTATGCAGACCAATTGAGGAGTGAAGTTAGGTCGTTCTTCACTTCATTTGGGGCTTTCAGTCTAACTTTGATGACTAACCTTAAAGAATCAAAGACTTTCCATTTCAAAAAATGGGAAAGTAAAAATTAATGTCACATTAATAGTTAAAAAAAACAAGAAAATCTATCTATTTTACAATAAATTGTTTCCATGAAACAGAAAAGAAAATCTCTAACCAATTAGTTGCCATAATTTTTTCTCATGGAATGTACCAAAGTGATGAGCTTAATTAGCTAAAAATTTCATAATTAGGAAGATGGATGTAAAGGAAAGATAAAAGAGAGATGGATGTGGAGATAAAATGGGAGGAGGAAGGAAGAAGATCATGAGTACAGGAAGAAATCTTTGGTCTTCTAGAAAAAAATATTTTTAAAAAAGTTTACACATAAAAAATTGATTTTATTGCAGTTGGATAACAGTGCCAGTGGTGTTTTATGGTTTTATTTTATGAAGGTCGTTGATTAGTCCATCTTTTGTGCTGGGTGCTGAAAATACAGAGCGAGATGAGGTTCTACTGAAATATATACCAATATACACATGTGTATATGCAAAAAAAATGAATGAAATGAATAACAAATGAAATACTACTAAAATATAGAGAAAAAGACAGCAGTAGCAAAAATGAATAGAAAAAACTCCATGTACTAAAAACACTATTAAAAGTATATACAAGGCAGGACATTCAGCAGAGGGAAAGAGTGTTTAATTCTGTGCCTGGGAGAAGTGGGGAAGCCATCAGAGAAGTGACAGGTTAGCCTTTTGAAGAGACAAAGAAGGGTTTTCTTGTGAAACTGGGGAAAGGCATCTGATGAGAGTAAACATTAACGTAGAAGGCTAAAACAGATTGGCATGGTTGAAGTTATTCTGCTTCCTGTGGGAGTTACCAAAGGGGGTCACCTTTCAATTGGGAGACTAGAAGCAGCAGAGCACAGAAATCTAGAGGGAAGGCACCCACCAAGGTGAGGGAGACAGGAGACTAAAATGAGTTCCATGTGTCTACCTGGGTGAATTTAGTGTCACCAACAAAGAAAAGGAATATAGAAAAAATTAATTTCTTTTTTTAATTAAGAAATTTATTTGTTGAACAATCAAACTTGCTTGTAATGAAATTATATATATATATATATATATAAAATTCTGAAAATTTTGGACATATCCTGTAAATTACAAGTCTTATGGTTAAGTGTGCATTGGGGTAGGATGATTAAAGGAGACAGGAAAATTAGTTTTGCAAATTTAAGCTGCTTGGAGAGCTTTAAATTAAGAATAAAGTGTACTAGTGGAGACAAGAAATGGCACATTAGTCAAATGGCAAATAATCATTTTTCTTCTGTCATAAGAATAACGTAGGGACTGTCAATGTAGAAAATTGCACTACATGGAAAGATACCTGGATTTGTTTTATTCGTAGATGTCTATAAACACCTCAGCTACAAAAATTAAAACATCTCAGCATGATTTAGTATGAAATTAAACACATAGCCGGGAACTTCAAAGATTTCAGAAAGGAGTGGTTTAGGTGCACAGTTAATACGAGAAGAACGATGCAAGCTAAGATATGGCAAGAACGTAGTGCACTGTGAACGCGTGAAAGGAATGGGCAGGAAGGGAGGAGGGTCAGCTGTAAGTAGAAGGATTCCTGGAGCCGGTGATCAAGCATTCCTCCTTGACATCACCTAGGTTCAGAGAGGAAATTTGTGCTTTAGTGAAGGACAACAGAGATCATGGAAGTATTCATACCAGGGGGTTGCCTAGGTAGGAGGCAGAACCCTGGAAGTGTGAGGGGGGCCTGACAAATTGGCTAGTCAGATAGTGAAGGGCTTTGCTTTTCCCATTAAATGGTTTGGATTTTCTCCTGCAGTCAGTGGGAAATTATGGCGGAGTATTAGCCAGGGAGTTGCATGACTTTTTTTTTTAAGTTAATTTTTTTTAATGTGTGACATGACCCTATCATGAAATGTTCCACATAAATGTGATAGGGGAGACAAACAGGAACCTTCATTTCTCACCATTTTTTGGTATTCATTTAGTTTTGTACCACAAAACATAGCTTTAAATTTTATAGTTTACATATTTTGAGGAGGTAATTCTTAAGTACTATCCTCCTGGTGTCTTCTGCTATTGCTTAGTTTGCTATGAAAGCAGGACCTAAATTATCACAACAGATTAAGCTTCATTTTAACTATTTGGAAGGGTGAGAGCACAATACCAAAATAAACCTGACACTTAGGCAACCATTCTTTATTGTGACTTTTCATCATGTTTCAGCTGCTCTTTTTAAGCCAACAAAAGATTTATTTTCATTCAACATTCAGTAAATCATTTCTGCCATTTTACTCTATGGTGGATACTGTGCTAAGTGGCATTTGTCAACCTCTGCGCTGATTCTTTGGAAGCTGGAAAGAACATGTTTATGATTCCAGCACACATGTTTGTTTAAAACACTGGTGTGGGGCAAGAGGGAATACTGAGGAAAAATAGCAGTATGTGTCTTAAATTACTAGGGGTACAGTATGTGCATTTTTTGTACAAAAACTTTATTGCATTAAGGTGAAGGAAGGGGAAGGGAAGGTATTTGGGATGAAAACTAGATGCGTAACCGTGTTTTACGACTTACTTGTTCACATGTGTATGTGTGTCTCAGCAGATTGTGAGCTCCCGACTGTTAAAGGTAGTTTTGCTATTTTTTATACTGAGTAACCTAGCATGGCATCTGAAACGTGTTGGCATGCCTACTAATTGTCAAATGGTGAAGCATTAATCTTTTCTTAAAGAATTAGGATTTCATGGAGGAATGAAAGTCACAGGAAAAACTAAATAAAAATTTCTTCTCCTCTCTCTCTCTCTCTCTCTCTCTCTCATCTTTCTTTAAAAGAAAAAATAGAATTAGGATTTCTTAGTCATATCCTAACCTTGATAGAACTATATCCAAAGCTCTATTTTGTGATACCACTGTAATTTTTTAAAAGATACATTTTCTGAATGGTACAATCCACTTTGGTTCCAGGTCACTGTATTAGCAAAGTGATACTTGTGAAAGATGTATAAAATTGTTATTTTAGGGGACCATTAGCCTACACCCCACGTGACTTGTCTAGGTCTATGGGGACACTCACCCATTTTAACACAGTGAACCTTCTCATACTCCTAATCTCATGCTCCTAACAGCTCCATCCATGAGGCTTTGCTTAAATAACAAGATTTCAGAAAAGTCATCTAACCTGGTCAGATAGGCAAGAAAATGCTTAGGAAACAGGAAACAATTAGGATTACACTTACACATTCAGAGTAAGGAAGTGTGCAGAGATCTGTGAGTGTGTCATAGCTCCCTATATTTTGTAAAGCTATCCTTTGTACCTTTATATCCAGCTCTGGAGAGGAGAGATTGAGGTTGAATCAGGAAAGTAAAAGCAGTAAAAAAAAAGCTATGTGTATTGGGAACCTTCCTAAGAAAAGATCAATGACGTTA